>VZTZ01005692.1:335788-517311 GCA_013400955.1 Drymodes brunneopygia
TTTTTTTTTTTTTTTTTTTTAATCTCTTAATGGTGAATTGCACAAATTTCAGAATCAAAACTTTGCGCAAACTTTGTTGCTTCCTTTTGTCTGTCCCTTCAGGTGTAGGAGACTTCACTGTCAGTGATGTGAGTTTCCTGCCAGACCCCTGTGCTCTCCCTGAGCAGCAGAAGAAGCGTTCCTTAAATGAGAAAGAGAAGCTGGTCTATGCCCCTCTTTCAGGAGTTGGAGGTATTGTGTATGACAAAGATGCTGTTTACATTGACCTTGGTGGAAGCCATGCTCACGAAAAAGAAGAGGTAAAAGAGTGCTGGTGGTGATTTGAATTCTCTTGGAAAATGTAGTTTTTATCTTAGAGACAAAATAAGTGTTTAAAAATAAGCTTGTTTAACATAATCAATCCTTATCTATCCACAGTGGGTAATTAGTTCTTTTCTCCTTCAGGGATTTCCAAGAAGGGATATTTTTATTGTCTATTATTGTTCAAAGCATTGGAAGATCACTTAGTATTAAGTATCTAAGTTTTGTGTAATAAGTTCCCAAATATTGACCTAAGATTTATGAAAACTCCTGGTTGCTGGACTATTATCACTCTTATTTTGTGGGACATGGTGATTGTTGGGAGAACACTTTAAGGATTTGTCTGGTCAAAGGGAGAAAAAAAAAGATTTGCCTACAAGCAAATTGAATTCAGTTTTTTTTCCCCTGTATTGTGCTAAATGTTAAGTATCTTTGGGTCTATGACAATGTGTTTGCTGGTACTTACTGCAGTGGTTGCATACTGTGAAGGAGTCCCTCTTGAGTTTTTCTTGGGTTGGTATTATAGATATTCTTGAAATATGAAGAGGGGAAGGGAGACCTTGCTATTCTACTCTGAGAAAATGTTTCTTTAAAATGCTCTGCAATTTTTTCTTGCATATGCATATTTCTGCTGGTTTAGACTGATAGCTGCCATTAGAGTTTGTTTCTTCATTTTAATTGAAAATTTAAAAAATTCTGTCTTTCTAGGAGGAAGTGAGACCGAATCATGAACTTGTTCAGAGCCTCATCTCCACACACTCAGCCATTGATGTTAAGATGGCATCAAGCAAGGTGTCTCTCTTCATGGACTCCACACCCTTGGGTTCAGAAGATGTAGGACAAGAGTAAGTTTTGAATGCTGAGCAGTGTTTGAGCATGAATGAATCTCTAATTTTAGGCTCTAATTTAGGTCACTGGTATAATGGAGCACAGCTAGTAAAATAACATGTTGTCTGATTCTTCCTCTTCTGAGATTACTCATATGCCACACTGTATTTTGGGATAGAAATAATTGCTGCTAGCAAGTTTTGCAAGCAGTGTGGTCTTGCCTTCCAGGAGTTTCTTGCTGATACAGTCCAAGTAATGTTTCTGTTTTAATTAATACCATAGTAAATGAAGAAATTACTTGGAAAGATTTTTGGCTATAGCATTCAATATTCTTAAATAAATAGACATTAAAGAGTGCCAGTGCCTTTCTAATGTTCTACATAACCTCACTTAGTTAGAAAAAAATTTGTTTTACTTTTAAACAACTGTTTAAAAGTATTAATATGAAGCTTCATTCTTTCATTAAAATTTTCTTGTATTTCACCATCTTACCCCAAATGTGGTGCTTGGGAAAACAGGTTTGTGATGCCAAAAGAAGAGAGACAGGTGGATTTGAAGACTGGAAGAGTTCGTCGGAAGGCCGTATTTGAAGACGAGGAGAAGGAAAATGATGATGTAGCAAGTGGTGAGGAAGATGACCAAGAAGAAGAAGAAGATGAAGAAGCAGTGTCTGAAGATGGAAGTGACGGTGATGATGAAAACGATGCTGAGGAAGAAAGTGAGAGAGAGCTCTTAAGGGAAGGGATGGCTGTTAGGAGAGCCAAGCGTCTGAAAACAGAGGTGGCTCAGGAAGAGGCTGTGAATGAGCTGCCAGCATTTGCAGACAGCGATGATGATCTGGAGGTGAGCTCGGAAGAAGAAGGACAAACTGCCCCTGAAGACAGTGAGATGGAGGAAGATGATGAAGAGGAAGAGGAGGAGGGGGATGTACAAAGGACTTGCGAAGATGAAAGCTCAGACAGTGAATTTGAGGCTGCAAATAAAAGAGCTGGGTCTAAGCAGCATGATGTGAATAGTGAAGGTACAGAAACGAAATCACAAATCTCAGAGCACAGTCCCAAAAGAAAAGCAGTGCTCACTACAGATTCAGGAAACTGCACTGCAGAAGAGGTGTCAGAATCTGAGGATGAGAACTCTTCCCTTGAAGAGGGTGATGATGGAGGAGGATCACATGAGGAATTAGAAGCTGAAGAATCAAATGGGAATGGATTTTGGCACAGTCAGGCAAAGAAAACTGATACTGTTAGACAGACTAATGTTAAAGCTGTAGATACTGAGGATGATGATGATGTGGAGAATCTACTCAGAGAGGAAGAGGAGTATGAAGAAAAAGTAGATCTTTCTGCTGACACAACAGGTAGACTATAAATGTTGAAATTTTACTGTCCATTTTAAATTAGATTAATTGTTAAAGAATGTGATTAGTAAATACTCTATAATGTTGCCTGTCATATATATATGTATCTATATATAGTTCTTAAGTAGCAAACTTCAAGTTAGGACAGCTTGAAATACCTGCTATTAAGCCTGTCATTGGCTTTGTAGTATGCAGTGTCAGGTTTCCTTCCTTTAAAACAAAGGTGATTTATTTTATAAACAAAGCTTCATTGATTTTGCATATACTTCTCTTTAATCTTTATAGCTGTGTGTGTAAAACAAACTGTGATTCTATATAAAAGACTAAGATGTGCTTGGGGGAATGTTCTAAAAAGCATTAACTACTCACTGAGCACTGGAACAGGATTCTCCATCTTTGGAGATGTTCAGAAGCCATCCTGATGTGGTGCTGAGCAACCAGCCTTAGGTGAGGCTGCTTGAGCAGTGGGGCTGGACAAGGGGACCTCCAGAAGTCCCTCCCAACCTCAACCAATCTGGAAGTCTGTGAAGAAGACATGTGTCAAGGTGAACATGATCAAATCTGTTACTGTTGTTAGTAAGTTCTTCAAATTTTGTCCTAAAAAAAATCACTGGTATAATTTGTTACCTGCAGTTTATGTTTCTGTGTATATATGGAGTATGAGAAAAAGAAACTGTGGATTGTGTCTACACTTCCTAAGCCTCTTATCATGCCCTTATTTGAGTTATTTTTTTGGTTGCTGATTCTTGTTCTTTTTTGGAGACAGTATGCAAACTTTTTTCCCTTTTCAGGTGCACTTAAGTGGAAAGAGGACCTCACACAGAAGGCAGCTGAGGCCTTTCTAAGACAGCAGCGATCAACCCCCAATCTTCGTAAACTTGTCTATGGAACAGGTACAAATCATTTGGAAACTTGTCTCAATATATGGTGGCTTTTAGCTGTTACCAAGTTTTCAAGTCTGAATATTTGAGCACTGTCTTTTGGAGGGAGGCTTGAGGAGAGTTAATTGACTTTTTAATTGCTGATGCTCATTTTCACTAATAATGGTCATAAGAAAACAGTTTTTACTTTTCCAATAAAAAGCATTTTGAGTTCATTTTCCAGACCACTCAGTTGTTACTCATCTAAGGTTCGGTCATTTGTGTAATCATCTGATAGATAGTATGCAAATCCACTGTGGTAATCATAAATAAATAAAGGGATGCTGTCTGTTAGCTGGTTTCAGGAATTTCTGTCTCACAGTGACCGTGGAAGAGTCTCTTAGACATGACTTAGTATCAGGTGTTTGTGAAGTTAAAAATAGCTGGCTTAAAAGGAAGAGAAAATTGCTATTTATGTAATTTATCCTGTTTAATTCACAACTTTTCCAGTGGTTGTCTCAGTATACAATTCTCATTGTGCAGAACCTTTGTTGAACACAATGAGAATTTGGCTTTTGTGAACCTTCCACAGTGCAGGTGTGGGAAGATTTTCTGACAAATTCTCCAATCTTGAGATTGGAGTCTTGATTCACATACAAGCTTAATGTCCTTCCTGTTCATAGATCATTCCGGGATATCAATTTATGGTATTGAACAAGCACCCTGTGTTTACTTATTGGGCTATATTTTTCAGATGATTCCAGTTATGAAAACAACTGGATCAGTGTACCTTTTTATTCAGGCTTTTACAATTTTAAACCATTCCAGTTTGGTTCTTTTATCTCCTCCAACTGCTGCAGCTGTTGTGAAACATAAGGAGAGAGGTGGTTAATGAATTTCATGCACATTCTGTGGGGGAAATCATCACAGCCTCTGTGTTTGGTTTAGCTGTTGAGGATGAGGAGCAGGAGAATGAAGATGGAGATGATGAACTTGGAGGTTTGTTTCGTGTCAGCCGTCCAGACAAGGCATCCAAACAGAAGGCTAATGCTCTTGACTGCTCCAAATTTCTGGTAGAAAAGCCACAAGATTGGGATTTGGAAGAGGTAATGCCATTGGATAATTGCTTCTGCATACCTGGCGTGGTTCTGTCCTGGCTGTGTTTCGTAAAGTACAACTGAGTTGTCATTGAGACAGACCTGTGGGAGCTATGGCTGCAGTGTCTTATGTTCTGCCACTTGCTATTGCTGTAAGTAACAGATTCCAAGGTCTGCTCCTACAGGAGTGGCAGGTTACAGTAAATCAATTTAATGCTTGGCTCACTTGAATATTTGGTGGATAATAGTTCTTTATTTACCAAAAAGTAAAAAGCAGGGGAGACCCAAATGAAAATGCAATGCAGAGTAGAGATTTCTCTGGGCAAGAATTAAACTGGGTTCACATTCCTGCTGTTGGTGAGGCATTGTGTAGTTTTGGTAATGGTGTCTGGATGTGGGGCTGCATGTGAGCGTTGTCTCTGAGGTGGTGTCTCTGATGGGGGAGTGGAGAATATCTTGGGGAACGTTTCTGTTGATGATCAGCTGTATTTGTGCAAGGCAATGTCGCTGTTATTTTGCAGGTTATGAGCAGTATTCGAGATTGCTTTGTTACTGGAAAGTGGGAAGATGATAAAGATGCAGCAAAGCTGTTGGAGGAAGATGGTATGTGTAACACTTCTAAAAATGGTTCATATATACAGGATTTTTAAGAAACGTAGGACTTTTTAGTTTTTATGTACGTAGAATGTTTTGCCTTAGTGCTATACTGGCAGTTCTTTTCAAACTATTATAGAAATTATTATATAGATACTGACATAGTTACACATTGCTGTGAATCTCTGTAGAAACAGTAGAGGCATACCACATTCTGGAAATTTACTTTCTGAAAAATAGAGTTTGTAATTTAAATTACGAAATGGAGTCCTTAGTCTCAACACTTGGATGTGCCAGCTTTGAATTATGTGTCTGAGTTCACCTATTCATCATGTATGGTTTATTTTTTTGGATAGTCATGGTAGAAATAAACAGAAAATATTCTTCAATGGGAGTTCAAACTTGCCATTCACATTTGGCTGAAAAGTTAGATCTGTCTTCAGATGCTTTGGAGGTGTTGTTTTTGTTTTGTTTGTTTGTTTTTTTAATTAGGAAATACTTTAAAAAATTTAATTATGTGGCTGTATCTTATATGCATCATGATTGTGGCTTAACAGGCTTCTATAAGCATTTATTTTCAACCTAAAATTTGCCAGCTATATTTAATTTTTTTTTTTAAATTAAACATAGGAACTCAATTGCTCTGCTGGTGTTTTGTGTAATTAAAGTGCAAACTAATGTATTGGTGGTCCTTTGGGATGAGTTAAACTTTATTTACATTTTTTAAATCATAAAGGTTATGAAAGGATAAAGGAGGAGCCATGTTGAGTTTAGCTGGGAATTTTCAGCTGAAACTGTAGAGAGGGCAGAACAAACATATAAAACTTGATGGGAATCAAAAATATTTGATCAGCTCCAAAAATATTTGGAACTGATCTCCACAGCAGTACTGAGAAATGCACAGTACTGAACACGTGAGAGATGGTGTGGAGCAATACAGCAGAATGCTTAACTAATGCTCACATGTCTTGGGTGCTCATTGTTGCAGAAGAGCTGTATGGAGATTTTGAAGATCTTGAAACTGGAGTTGTGCACAAAGGAAAGGCTGCTGCTGGAAGAGAGGAGGTCTGAGCTGCATTTTTATATTCTTTAGCAACATAAGTATGAGTTTCTGATCAAGTGATAGGCATCCTTTGTAATAAATTCAGTGTTTATAGAATCAGTAGGAAGGAAGTCAATGGGAATGAGAAAGAAAAGGTGTGTGTATTACTGACTTTGGAACTTAGGGATATCTGGAATGGCATGTTTTTAGCCTGAGCCTGAATTTTTGCTTAAAGTTAATTATGCAGCAGTCACCTCGCTTACTTAACAGTAGGTGTCAGGCTTAATCAAGACCTGGAGGATCTGGAGGCATGACAGAAGTATTTTAAAACCAAATGTAATCATAACTGTTTGTACTATGTCATCTCATCTGATGCAGAAGATTATAGCACTCTGTTTAAAGACAACAAATTGTGGCAACTTGACACAGTTTCCTAGTTCATTCCTCTTATCTGGAAGGAGGCTGGTGGAAGCAGTTTTATGCTGTGGCTTGGATATCTTCCAAGAACAGAGCTGTAGTTGTCTGTGACAGCATAAACTGAAAAAATCAATTTCTTTTTGGATTGAGCAACTTGATGGCTTTGCATTTCATTATAAAATTGAGGGTAATGGCATAATTTTGGCAGTTTTCAGATGGTCTGTGAACAAACTTCCTCCTCTCTGGTCTCTAGAGTGCTGCCTTCCAGCATGGTATTGCTCAATGCTATCAGCAATTACTTTTTCCCCCCTCTCCTGTATTATATATGCTTCTGTTAGCTGTAGAATGTCAGGTAGGTCAGTTCTAGGGTCTGTTCCCTTACATTAAAATGATGTTTAGTCAAAAAAGTTTCCTCAGTGAAAAGGAATATGTTTAGATCATGAGCTCTTTTGGTCCTTGCTGAAGTTATTCTCTCCTTGTATGAATAGTTTACTAATCTCTGTCTAAAATAGAAATGTTTTTCAAGTGTCCAATAATTGGCACTATAAGAAAGTATTGTTTAGTAACATCTATAAAAGCATTGTTTAATAATATCTATCAAACTGTTTATCAGGATGGGTTGTTTTTAGTGAACCATTTTACATGTTTGACAACTTACTGTTGATTAGTCTGGAAGTGAAGAAGAGGAGGAGGAAGATGAAAAAATGTCCAAACCAGAACCCGAGGAGGAGGAGAAGAAAAAGGAGCGCATGGACAAGAAAAGAAAACTTAAAGAAATGTTTGATGCAGAATATGATGAAGGGGATGCCACATACTTTGATGATCTTAAAGAAGAAATGCATAAACAAGCACAGGTACAATCTGCTAATTTGGCAATTTATCTGGCTACGTGTCTTCAAAAATACTCCACAGAGTTTGCCCCCCAAAGTTTTTTTCCTGGAGATAGAGGTGATGCTCAGGAGCTGTTTCAGAAAGTACACACAAAGGAATACATCCTTGTGGTTTTTTTGTTTGAACTTTTTGATTCTATTATCTGGAAAGGAAAACAAGCAAACAAGCCAAACAAATGAAAGTGTCATTTAAACTGAATGCAGTAGTTAACCATACTTTAAATCACTGAATAAGCCAGGATGTGTCATCTAAACTTCAACTGCTTAAAAAGTTTTTAAATAAAAAAGGCATCCTTTTATGTGTAGGAAGGTGAAAATCTTTCTCATATTAATTTGTGCCATATATTTTCCTGGTATTATTTTTAGTGTGATTTTTTGCAATGTTATTAATGGATAAGTAAATTCTGTGTGACAGTCGTTTTCATCCAACTGTGAAGTTATTTTGAGGAAAAATAATAAATGACCATTGCTCAGTACCTGTGGCAGAACTCTTCAGCATAACTGTATCCAGAATGTGAGGTATTGATTTTGTTCCAGGCCTTTGTTTTTTTACATAAGAACTTGTAAGCTTAAAAGTACCTTCTTTGATTGACTTGGGAAAACACATTATTAATAGCTTCACTTTCTTGTCTTCTGACAAAATTTTGCCCTAAATAGTTAAATTAATCCTTACCTGCTTATATTAGCCTCTGTCACAAAGGATAATAAGAGCTCTGGTATGCTGATGTACTGAGCGCACTTAAAGGGTAGAGAAGGACATTCTGGTAAAAGAATCAGTGTTTTGTGGGTGGCTAAACATCAGGAGCTAGAATGGGAGGGTGAGGCTCCTGTTATTCACGAGGATATCTTCTTAAGTATTTACACAATATCTATGTTCTTGTCATATGGTACAGAAGAGCTTTTGATGATGTACAGTGTGAGGATGCACAAAAGTATTTTTTTAAGCTGCTGAGTAAGATAGGAGCACAGCATCGTCATAAAGTGACACCTTGAAGATCAGGAGATTAATTTTGAAAGGTACTTGGGCTCCTAAATCAAAAAATGTGCTTCTGACAGTTGTATCTTTAAAATCCAAAGTCATCATTGTGAAAGGTATATCAGAAGTCAGTCATTTGCTTCTCTTGGGTACTGTCTTTCAAGTAGACTAACAGGCCCACTTGGGATTTCAAATTGGATGGGCTTTGTGGTGGTAGAGATCTTGCTCTGAATAAAAAGTCACAAAACCTATTAGATCTTTACCAAAAAGATTTATATAAATGTTAGCATGTTTTAAATAGAACTGGCCCTTCACGAACAAGTTGTTAATACTTGAATTTTGTGAAACACGTGGTGGCTTTCTCTTTGGCACACAGCTTAATCGAGCGGAATTTGAAGATCAAGATGATGAGACCAGGGTGCAGTATGAGGGATTCAGGCCTGGGATGTATGTTCGAATAGAGATTGAGAATGTGCCTTGTGAATTTGTCCTGAATTTTGATCCTCATTATCCCATCATCCTGGGTGGTCTGGGCAACAGTGAAGGAAATGTCGGCTATGTACAGGTACGGAGCCAAAGGGGGTGAGTGCATTTTATTTTATGTCAGTACAGGAGTGCTTCAGGGTGTCTGGAGTTACTGTTTAGTGAAAATACAGTAAATACAGAGAGCAACTTCCATCCTTGTCTCTTGAATAGGGGATTTGGTTTCGACACAAGCTGTACTTCTACAGTAGCAGATTCTGGCTTAATTAGATAACGGGAAAAGGTTATTGATGTTTAATGTTCAGCTGCACAGGTGTCTCAGGACTAAGGTCTGTTACTGTGATTGCTAAATTGCAAACATTAACTGTACTCTGACCTTCCTGGTCCATATACAAGTGACCACCGAAAAGTTACTAGCACATATATAGATGTGTTTTTAATAGAATACTTTCTTGTATGCATACAAACATGACTTCAGAGTGAGTGAAATATTGATTGGTCTTTCCTAATGTTAGTGAGAATGTTTGAAGATAAACAAAGCTTAATGTGCAAAAAATTCTAGTGTTGATAGAAGTTGCTTTCAATCATTCCTGAAAAATTAAGGCTTGAATTTCAGAATCACTGTTGCAATCCTCATGGTTCCCCTTGTCTCCTGTTCAGCTGCGCCTGAAGAAGCACCGGTGGTACAAGAAGATCCTCAAGACCCGTGACCCCTTGATCCTCTCTCTGGGCTGGAGGCGCTTTCAGACCATCCCCATGTTCTACATCGAGGACCACAACGGGCGGCACCGCCTGCTCAAGTACACCCCGCAGCACATGCACTGTGGGGCAGCTTTCTGGGGTGAGCCCTGCTGCAGCTGCCACCCTGGCTCACCTAATCAGGGGGATGTATCAGGAGATAACAGCTTTTGGAATGAGAAGTCTTGCAATTTCCCTGTGGAACATAAAATAACACCAAATAGTATGGGAAAATGGGCGGTTATCTAATATTTGTGGATTATTTAAATGATTTGTGAATTGCTTGGCTTTCAATCAAATTCTGAACATTCTGCTAAGTTGTAGCGTATTGAAGAGAAGCCTGTTTTATTGGCTCTGTGCAGAGAGATTTTGCACACGTTATGCCTTTGCATGAATAACTTCTTATTAACCATTCCTTTGACTTTCATGGGGCTTTAAAAGTGAACAATAGTTTGAGTACTTTAAACTTTAGTTAAACTTTTCTTCATTGAGTATATTTGTTGTGTATTTCTAAGCTTTTAGAATTTAAATAGGGGCTAGATATTGTGTAGTAAAATGTTTCAGAAGTTTTTAAATTTAATTTTCTTTTAGGGCCCATCACTCCTCAGGGGACAGGATTTTTGGCAGTTCAGTCTGTCAGTGGCACAACGGTAGGTTTGTTACCACAGAATGTCAATTAATTATTCCCATGAATATTTGGGCAAAATATATATATATTGGGAAGAAGGTTTACATATGATAAAGCAATGTAGTTGTAGGAACTGAGAAAGTAGCTGGACTCAAGCTTTTGAAAAGTGTCTTGTGTTGAGGTGGGAAGCTGTATGGAGAGGATTGGTTTGTTTTTTTTTAACAAATTTCAGGAAGAAATTATTTACTGTGAGGGTGATTAGGCTCTGGCACAGGTTGCCCAGAGAAGTTGTGGATGTCCCATCCCTGGAAGGACTAAAGGCCAGGCTGCATGGGGCCCTGAGCAGCCTGGTCTAGTGGAAGGTGCCCATGGCAGAGGTGTTGGAATGAGACGGTCTTTGAGGTCCCTTCAAAACCAAACCATTCCATAATTCTCATTTAAATAGTGTTACAGCAGAATTTATCATAGGATCTTTGTCAGATATATAATAATCAAAGGTAGATTCATGTTTACAGACAATTGGTAACAAAAGCTTTGCATGGCATTGTAATGAGCCTGGCAGTGATTATTAGTGTGGTGATTATTATCTCCTTCCTAAAATATGCCTTCAAATCCTGTTACACAGTTGTCTTTTCACATGTTTTAAAAGGCTATTTTCATAGCCTTCATTTTTCATGTGTCCCTAGCACAATATAGTGGCTTAGAGCAGTGCACAAAGCACTTCTCCTTTGAGACTTTCTGTCTGGGTAAGATTGTGTTTCATGAAAACATAGTGAGGTAGATCACAAGGACTTTTAGATTGTTTCCAAGGTAATTAGAATGGCAGTTCTGGAAATCTCATTAGTGAATGGTAGGATGTTATGTCAGCAGCACCTCAACTACTCTGCACTAGTCAGTCTGCATTTTTCATGCTGTGGTACTTCTGGAAAGGCTAGAAATTCTGAACTCTTAGAAGTGAAGTGTGGAGTGCAGGTGCCCTGCAACATCCTTCTCTCTAAGCTGGACTTGAAAAGGTGGAGATCGTTCAGTGCATGAAGAGTTGATTGTATGGCCACATCTGGAGGGTAGTGGTCAACAGCTCAGTGTCCTGGTATGCAGTGGTGACAAGCGGTGTCCCTCAGGGGTCTGTGCTGGGACCAGCAGTGTTTGATCAGCACTGACACAGGCAGTGGATTTGAGCGCACCCTCAGCACATTTGCAGGCACCACCGAGCTGAGTGGTGTGGTGGACGTGCCTGAGGAATGAAATGCTATCCAGGGGAACCTTGAGAAGTGATCCCGGGGGAGCCCCATAAGATTCAATAAGACCAAGTGCATGGTCCCGCACTGGAGGTGGGGCCACCCCCAGTGTCAGTGCAGGTTGTGCAATGAAGGGATTGAGAGCCAGCCCCTGTGGAGAAGGACTTGGGGATTCTGGTGGATGAGAGGCTGGACATGGCTATGGCCATGTGAACTCGCAGCCCAGAGAGCAGATCACATCCTGGGTTGCAGCTAGAGCAGCACCAGCAGCAGAGGAAGGGAGGGGATTCTGCCCCTCTGCTCTGGTGAGACCTCATCCAGCCCTGGGGCCCTCAGCACAGGAAAGACAGGGACCTGTTGGAGAAGGTCCAGAGGATGGGCACAAAGGTGATTGGAGGGTTGGAGCACCTGTCCCAGGAGGAAAGGCTGAGAGAGTTGGGGTTGTTCATCATGGAGAAGGGAAAGCTCTGGGGAGACCTCATTGCAGCCTTTCAGTGCATAAAGGGAGCTTAAAAGAAATATGGGGATAAACTTAGCAGGGCCTGCTGTGATAGGACAAGGGGGAATGGTTTTAAATTAAAAGGGTTGATTTAGACTAGATATGAGGAAGAAGTTTTTTACAACAATGGGTGGTAAAACACAAACAGATTGACAAGAGAGGTTGTGGATGCCCTGTCCCTGGAAATATTCAGTCAGACTGGATGGGGCTCTGAGCAATCTGATCTAGTGGAAGCTATCCCTACTGACTTCAGGGGGGTGGGACTAGATGACCTTTAGAAGTCATCTAGATGACCTTCCAGGCCAAACTATTTTATGATTCTGTGATTCTAAATGGTGTCTTCACTGTTTTGAGAAATACACCTTCATCAGTGTCTTTCATCTCTGATATTTCAGCCTGACTTCCGGATTGCTGCAACAGGAGTTGTGCTGGATTTAGATAAATCCATAACTATTGTAAAGAAATTAAAGCTAACTGGTTTTCCATTCAAAATTTATAAGAACACTTGTTTTATTAAGGTAGGTTTTTAGGTATGTATACTGTAAAACCACATGTACTGATGTTAGAAGGAATGCAACCTGGAATTGTCTTTCCTGAGGTGGAAGTTCTCAGTTATTGTTGAATGCTGTTCTGAATCTCAGGAGCTTTTTGTGGTTTTTTGAGCTCCCTTCCATGTGATCTCTAAAGGTACTTGATTATTAGCCAAGGAATATGAATTATTGTTAACCAGACAAAAATTCTGGAACAGTCTCCTGGTTCAGGTTCAGTGGGATTTTTTTTTCCTTCCCACTCCCTGCTTCCGTTCTAAAACCACTGATTAGCAGTGGCAGACACCTTTGGAGGATGTAAACCTGTGCCTGGTAGGTATCAGTTGGATCCCACTAAATTTCAGCTCTGGAGTCAAAGGAGACTTCTTGCAATGCTTTAGACTTCTCAGTTACAGTTACAAAAGTGTTTGGGGTGGGAAGTGTTGCAGAAGTGACCGTTCACTGACCTTCCTGCTGTGCTTAGCTGGGCTTTCAGGCTCAGGGGGAGCTTAGGTCATTCTGCATTTGAGGCAGCAAGCAGCTAAGCAGTGATCCTGACAGTGAAGCACTCAAGTATTTGCACTAGGCATAGACAGCTTTTTTTCTTCCTTTTTTGTGATATATGAAAGAAGCACAAACCTTGAAGAGCTGTATTGTATTAGAATCTAATACAGTAGCAACTGAGCAGCAACTTAAGGCAGCTTGCTTGCTTGTAAGGTATCCTGTGTTCCAGCAAATTACTTCAAAGGAGAGCTGTAAAGCTTCTGTAGATACGTTCTGTTTTGGAATTTTAAATATATGTATTTATTGCTTAGAAACCTTGCCTGTGATATGTGACTAAATAGATTGCTTTCAGTAGCTCACTTAAAGTCAGCTCAGTGGGTTTTTGGTATGATCAGCACTCTTAGTATAAAGACAATGCCATGCTCCTCCTGTTTCTTTATAAGATATGCTTGTGCGAGTTATGTTTTTGTGGCCTACATAGGTCACAGAGAAGGACTTTGCATCTTGAATGATGGTGGGTAGTTCACATTTCCAGGGCATGTTTAACTCCCAGTTGGAAGTGGCTAAATTCGAAGGTGCAGCGATCCGCAGCGTGAGCGGCATCCGAGGACAGATCAAAAAGGCCCTCCGAGCTCCCGTGGGAGCTTTCAGAGCAACATTTGAAGACAAGCTGCTGATGAGTGGTAAGTTGCACTTTGCATGTAAGTTATCACACAACTTTCATCCTTCTTCACAGATTGCAAAGCCGTGTCTCAGAATTCTGGGATCTGATAATTGAGATGTGAATTCATAGAGTAAGGAATACCTTGTGAGATACAGAGTGAAATTAAAAAGAAGTGTATTTTTTGTTGGATTTCTTTCACTTAGAAGTCATAGAGTATGCAGATGAAAAGGCTTGAGTTGAAGACAAGTGTCTTCAAGTGTTTTAATGCTTTATTTACACAGCATGGTTTTAGAGTTTTACACAGCCTTTCTCCTTGAACATGATGAATTGAATTCAGTGGTGCAAGTGCCAGAAGGACACTTTTCTGAGAAATCCAAGGACTGGCATTGTAACTCCAGTTGACTTTTTTCCATAGACTTTTGGGGAAATTATGCAGAGGGTAGTTATCACCTGTGTTTGCTGAATGTCACTGTGATGTTGAGAATATGAGTTTGTACTTACTTAGATTTATATGACCTGTTTTTCTAAATCCACCAAAGTCATGGATAGTGCAAAATAAAAGCAAGTTAGTTCTTTTAAAAATAGGCAAACAAAATTGGTTTTGTCAGTAATTATACAGGCATGTCTACATATGTGAATTCTCTTGCTTGTTCTTGAATATGAATGAATGAATGGGATGGTATTCAGCTGCCTGCTCTTCAGGAATGTGTGCTGTTCATGCCTTTCTGGGGTTTGCATTGCTTTTACCACAAGCTGAAGACGTGTGGTCTATATATCAAACTGAGTGCTAGCATGTGGTGTAGTATCTGTTCTGTTCAGGCAATCTTTGCTTAGAGTGTGGCTGTGATGAACTCTTTTTATTTCATATTTTTAGAGCCAACTAACATTCCCTTTTCTTTCAGATATTGTTTTTGTGAGGACTTGGTATCCGGTTTCTATCCCAACGTTTTACAACCCTGTAACATCCCTGCTGAAGCCAGCAGGTGAGAAAGATACTTGGAGTGGAATGAAGACAACAGGCCAGCTGAGGTATGAGCGAGGCATCAAATTGAAACAAAACAAGGATTCTCTCTATAAGGTATGTTTTTGTTTTGTTTTGTTTTTTGAAACGAGTCAGATTTGCAGTGTGTCTCAGACCTGTGCAAGCTGAGAGCAGTATAAATACATGATCATACCCATGCATGTGTGAGTTCAAATTTTTATCCACCACACACAGTCCTGGCATGAGATGGCAATAAAACAGTTGAGAGTAAATTGTTGTGCATCAGTTAAAGTTTATAAATAATCTGCAGGGTAGAAGTCTTCTCCAGAAGCTTACTGAGACTTCTGCTGTAGTAATTGGGGTGAACTTACCATTTACAGTTCAGTCCAAGTATGTCAGAGAATGTTGTTTTTTGACTTTTGGGTTGTGTTTTTTGTGATTTGTTTGGTTTGGGGTTTTTTTGAGGTTTTTTTTATATTTTTTGGTTTGTGGTGTTTTGTGGGTTTTTTTTTCCCACTGAAAGATGAGAAATTAAATAAAAGGTTTTTAATATCATGAGTCTTAACGTGTTCTATATTCCTTCTTAGCCTATTGTGAGGGAGAAGAGGCATTTCAATAAGCTCCACATTCCTAAAGCACTGCAGAAGGCACTGCCTTTTAAAAACAAGCCTAAGAATCTTGAGAAGAAAGGCAAGACTCCAAAAGACCAGTGGAGACCAGCTGTTATCAGGGAGCCTCATGAAAAGAAGGTAATTATCACTTACTCTGAAACAAGGACTCCTGAAGGGTAAATGTGTTGTTTAAAACTTTCCTAACTATTGTTTTGGCTCTTGAATCTACTGCTAATGCTAAAGATATATATGTTCCTAGTGAAAAATGATCACTTGCAATTTGTTTTGTTCCTGTTTGGCACATAGTATGTATCTGGAACTGTCACTGAGTGGATGGTGGCTATTTTTTAGACTAGTAGGTCACCTGAAGCCTAAATACGACTTTTGTCCTTGTCACAGCACTTGCAAGGCATTTCACTTGGATTTAGTGCTCTCATATTATGGGTGACTTAAATTGGCAGCTGCAGTTTTTTATTTGACTTGTCATTGCCATGCATTATTAACACAGACAGGATTTGAAGCAAATACTCTGCTTCCAAAATTGAGAATTAGAGTGCTTGCAGAGGCAAGAAGATCCAAACTGCAGTTTAAGTGTTCTATAGTAGCAATTAGGCGTAGCCTTTTAAAAGCTATCTAACCAAAATCAGAGTTCACAAAAATTAAAGCTTTGATTAACTTCCTAACAGGCTAAATAATTAAACCATTTTAGAAATTGGGTAACAGGTGCAGAGATAATTAGGAACTTGCCTTGAATCTGATTCATTATGTGTGTCTCTGCTGAGGTTAAACTGTTTCTTGCTCACCAAAACTGAGCTGCATGTGTATTGATTGTCTATTTTCTGTTTTAGATATCAGCCCTACTCAGTGCTTTGAGTACAGTGAATAATTACAAGATGCAGAAAGCCAAAGTAAAACATCGGGAGCAGCTTAAAGAGTATCTCAAAGTTAAACAGAAGGAGGATGAACAGAAATTCAAGAGGCAAAAGGAGGCTAAGAAAAAGGTCTATCGCATACTGGGGCAAAGGGAGAAGAAGAGGCAGAAGTCAAGCTTGAAAGGATCTAGTAAGGGAGAGAAGAGTATGTAAAATTTCATCCAATTTCAGGCCAAATGAGGAAATAGGGTAGCTGTGCAATTTTGTCTTGAAGAAACAAAAAGGCCTTGGACTACACCAGATGTGCTTTCAAGAGAAGAAAGAAATGCAAATATGACCTTATTCACACTCGTGAATACATTTGGTAATGTACATAAATAAGATGTAGAAGTATGAATTGTGGTCTTTATATAGGAGTATTCTGGAGGACTTTGTATTTCAGTATATTTCTATGCATACTGCATATTCTGTCTAGCCAATAAAGTATTTTAATGTCAATTACCGAATATTGTTTGTTTGTGTTTTGTTTTAGTGGACTTCAGTGGAAGAAAACTCCCCATAATATCTCCAAATATGTTCCTTACTTTGAGCTGTTACTTAAATTTTGCCCTTGGCAAATCTTTATTAAAAGGTGTGAAGATCAGCTGTTGGTGGGTAGGAATTTTGGAAATCCTTTTATCTTTCATCTGAGTAGCTCACTCCTGCGCTTAGATCATCTGCCCCTGTGTGAAAGCATCTCAGTTTTTCCCACTTTTCACTAGGTTATTAAGCAGATCTTCAAAAAAGTATTGCATCCAGATCTTGTGTTACTTGGCCAGTTTTGGCACCCTGAGGCTGTCGGGAGATCCCTCACTGACTGCAGCTTTCTGGGCAAGCAGCATCAGACCTTTCCCAAGTGTGTGTAGCTGCTCTGTGATTTTCTGTGGGGTGAGCTCTGACAGGGTAACTTGCTTCCTCTGGGAACATCTTCCTGTGTCCAGCCAGCTTGGTTTCATGGTGCATTGTTAGGCTTAAGATGAATGGAGAGAAGAGGTGGTAGATGGTTTCAATCCTGTTAAATTCACTGAGAGTTGAAGTCTTTCTCTGCACGAGGCTTTGAACAATCATTTTGATGGAAGAGCAACAGAATTTATTTTTTATGCCATATATGGCATCAAGTAGTTACTATGATATACTGATTTTTAATACTTCATCCTCAAAGAGGCAGCGGGGCAGATAGTATCAGTAATTTCTTGGTCTCCTTCCTGAATAAGTTTACTCTTTGTCATCAAGCTGAAATTCATTATTATTACACTGTAGTAATATTTGCTATCTCAGATGTGAAATCCCATGTGGGATCTGGCTGCCTCACACAAAAGCTTTTGGTTGAATGGGTCTGTAGTTTTTTTTAAACATTTAGTATTTTGGGATTTTCTTAATCTCATAATGTTCTGTTTACTGATACTGAAATTCTGATGCATCCATCTTTGTCTATATGATATTAGGCTGACGCCTGACTCAAATTAATTTGTCAGTAATTTTTTTTTCCCTTGTGGGATTCAGATGAGGTCATGTGAATATGAAAACATGATTTATGTTTGAATAATTGAAGAGTCTCTGCTGAATAGACAACTGCTGCCTTCAGAGATTTACAACAAAATTGTTGGCATTTTGCCCCACAGAGTAGTACAGGATGGTTCACCATGACTTTGTTTCTGCAGGGTTCTTTCTGCTTCTGTCCAGCTGTGCTAGGCTAGGTCTAATCTCAGCCATCAAGGAAGTGTTTCCTATTAACCCTGTTTTTATGCTGTTGGGAGCAAACTTCCACCTTAGGTGCTGTTGTTTGCATCTTTCATACATTAACATATGACAAGCAGTTGGTTTTTTGAGTGCCTGGGAAGTTACCACTGCAACATTTGACTTTAGGTTTTCACATTTCCTATTGGTATGTAATGAAAAATGACTTAGGTCTGGTTTATCCATAATGGCCCTGCCAGAGACAAAAATGGTGGAGTTCAGTATTGTCCTTGTGGAGAGAAGCACTCAGAGAGCCAACTGAGCATGAAGATATTACACCTGGGAAGACGCTACAAGATGCTTGTTTTGGATTAAACTTTTTGGGGGGGGGTTTGGGGTTTTTTTGGGTTTTTTTTTTCTGTTTAGGTAGCCTTCTTCAATGGGAGAGAAAATGTAAATTTAACAGATTTTTTTTAAAATGAAGAAAAGTTTAATAAGCAGTGGGGTAGATGGGGGCTGGTGTGTGCTGTGAGCCCTGCCAAGAGAAAAGTGGTGGCACAGGAAGCCGGGTCAGGGCCTGCAGCTTCTCCTGCTCCCTGGATTTACAGCTCTGCAGGGAAGGCTCCAGCACCAGGGAGCCCTGCAGGATGAGCAGGCTGGAATTTCTGTCTGCCTGAAAATAGTTACAGCCCCTGCATGGCTGGGAGAGATGGTAATGTTGTTTTTGAGGAGAACCACCACACGCTTACTAACAAAAGTACTTGGGTTTTGTCCCCAAACACTAAATAAATCTTGGTTTTAGTAGTAACAGCAGTCTCTCACAGTGCTTTTGGCCTGGTTTTAGCATGGAATGCTTCAGCTGAGCCCCCCCAGCCCCACATCCCTCACCACAGCATCCAAGTAAAACTGCCCTAGGAAAACAAACAATATTTACTGCTCCTCCTCAGCTGCTAAAGCAGCCTGGGTTATCAGGGGGAATCGCTGGCAGCAGTCCTGGGCTGGCAGGTGGTGGAACGAGGAGCTGCACTGTTCTTATCTTGGATAAACCCAGTCAGCGCTGTGGGAGGTGCAAATAATTAGCAGTTGTGTTTGTGATTAAGCCTGGGGCAAATATGAAAAACTGTAACAAAAGCAAAGTCGTTTGTGCAATGATTTCCATGCTAAAAAAAGTGATGTGCTGGTAGAAGGTGCCATACAGGTTATCCAGGCAGGGTAACACAAATTGAACTGTATGCCAGAGTATTTCACATGCATACTGACTGCTGACTGTGAGCAGGGGCATTTCAACTGCGACAGTTCAACCTGTGAGGCTGTGGAACTGTGTCACTGGGAAGGGAAACTGAAATTGCAAGGAAACGAGCATTGGACTTAAAAATAGATAGAGGTGTGAGGGGTCAATTGGCAGCCAGGAGGGAGTTGTGTTGCTGATGTTACCCATGGAGCTATTTGTGCAAGTGGTTAGCAAAGGCTAATGCCAGGTGAAGGGCAGCTGGGAGCTCACTTTTATTTAAAACCTTTCCCTGGAAGTGTAAAGCTACATGAAGACATCTTCCATTTTGGGCACCGATTCACTTTACCAGGCCGCATTCCTCCTAACTCTTAGTGTTGCTTCAGGCTGGAATTGGTGATACAGCTGCTGGAGCAGATGTGGTTTCCTGTCCTGTGCTAGTGACTGGGTTGTGGCAAATGCCCACTCCAGCAGTTTGCAATGTGTCTGTCAGGCATCCCCTTCCCCTGGCTCCAGTTGCTCAATGTGGTTGAGGTGTTCATCCTCCACATTGTGAGGTCACCTTGTTCTTCAGCTGTGGCAGAAAACCCCTCTCACTGACTCAAGAAGTGATATAAAATGCGTTTGAAGGTAACTGTATAACTATTGGCAGAGGTAGAAATCATACCAGGCTAACCAGCTTTGAGAGAATTTTTTTATACTGCTTGCTATTTTTAAATGGAAATACATCTTTGTAATGGTTTGCAAATAAAAACTCCATCCACATTGTATTTCAAACTAAGTTAATGTGAGATTGTGGCGTAACTATTGGATCCAATTTATATAATTAAAATAAATATGTTAGACTCAAAATACTTCTGGGCTGTGTGTAGTGCTCAGCACTGCTTGCATATACCAACCTAAGACCAAACTCCATCTCCCAAACCAGGCTGTGTTTGTGCTGGGTGATGCAGCTGAATACAGAGGTCCTGTTTTTTCTACAACCGCTGTGGACCCACAGCTCCAAATGAATTCATTGACATCTGCACATCTGTGCATTGCTGCTTCACATCAGAGCTGTAATTTGTTCCTGGCCACCAAAAGAGTCTCAGGGTATTTAGCATTGGCACAAATTAATGCAATTGCACATATCAGATGCTGGTTTCTCTGCAACCAATTCTAAACAGCGTCCTTGCAGTAACTTTAAAGGTCACTGTTGATAGGGTCTCACATTTGCAAACACCAGGCTTAATTTGTTGTCTATTTTAATATATTGTCCTGGAGTTATTGGGTTTTGAGAACATAGAATCTATTAAGAAGCTTAATAGAGCAGCTCATTCCAATTATAAGAAATGTGTTGGTGGAGAAAATAGAAATGCATGGAAGATCAATGCATTAAGTAGTTGCCTGAATGGAGGAAATAGAGGAAATAGATGAAAATTAACTCTCCTTAGTACAAAAAAGATATGTGCTTCTATACAGTACTAAAAATGTTGGGTTGTTTATATTGTAGGCGATGATAAAGCATTTCTATGCTGTCTGTATAAAATCAGATAAAGCTATCCACAACTTTTTCCTCCATTCAGTTCTTTTTCCCAAGATGTTGCTGGGTATAGTTGAATTTGTTTTCTCTTCACTTTTCTTTTTTTTTAATTTTTTTTTTTTTTCCTTCTGGCTTATATTTTCCTCTTTTGGAGGTTCTTAAATTCCTACACTGGAAGACTGTTGTGTTAAAAGTTATTTGGCAGCAAGATGACTTAGCAGTGAACCTGAGATGGGTCATCTGTGACGATGCAGTCTGGAGCGACTGGCTCTTTGGCTTTGGATTTCTGTTGCTAAATGCCAGGTTTCCTGAGTGAAAAATCAGAGTTTCAGATTATGGCCTAAGGATGTGGGCATTTGGATAGTGATCCCAAGTGTATGTTGCCAGTTTCCTTTATCAGTGGTGTCTAAAGAAAGAAAACGGGAGGTCCTTTTGACTCGGTTCAGTTCTCTGCTCCAGTTTGCCGTGTAGCACAGTTTGGTGTGTCATCTGCTTTGGCAAAAACTCACGGGGAGGCAGAGCAGGGGGAAAAGTCTTCAGCCAGTTTTTGCTTTTCCTACCTGTTCTGCTGTAGCTGCTGCTCAGTGCAGTCACCATTGAAACATGCTTGAAACATGTTTGAAAAATGCTATTGTAATTATTTTACATTTACTCTTAAGGGCAAGTTTCATAGGAGCTATGAAACAAAGCTATGATCCATAGAAATTCAATATTAAAAACTAGTTGAATTTTTACAGTATCATCCATTTACTAATTTCACCTTTTGTGGTATAAATAGGTTGCCATTTAAGCCTCATTTAAATTATGTGTGGATAATATCTATGAAGGAGCTCCCAAGGGTTTTTTTAAGTAGTAGGAGACTGTGGCCTGAATGTAAGCAGAGCTAGGTAAAGACTGGTTTACTCAGAAGTTCACTCAAACACAAATTGTGTATTTGCTGTAGGTTTTTACTTTGACTTGCCTGAGCAAATCTTTGTCTTATTTTCCCGTGAGAGGAACAGTCAGGAGGACCTGGAGGCAGAAGTCCCATCACCATGTTGTGGGGAAGGCATGAGAGTGATCAGGAACCCTTGACTCCTTCTGTAGGAATGAGGAAAGGAGTAAAACCACAGTGCTGGAGGTGAAGCAGGCTAGGAAGGGGATGTATCATAGCCGGGAGTGAACTGAAATGTGCTCATATTTTCCCTCTGGGATTTGCACCAAACCTGGTGTTTCAGTGCCTGAGTAAGAACAAGAGTTTTGGACCACCACAGGTTTAAATGGTGCAAGCAAAGATAGGTTAAAATAACATCAGCTGTAGCTGAAAATCACTTCAGTCTCATGAAGCCTGCTGAGATTGTCTCAGGTGATTGTCTCAGGTCTTCACTTTCTCAGTTTTGGCTTAAGATCATAAGTTCCTTGTTTTGGTTCTGCTTTTTTGTGTTTGTTGGTTTTTTTGAGTAATACATATCTGATGCCAAAGAAAAACACCACTATGACACAGGAGCTCTCTTCTGTGCTCAAGTTTTCAGCATGTGTTTGTAGTGTTGTATGCCCTTAGAAAAACTATCAGGAGAGGCTGCAAATCTTGCAAGGCTGTATCCTGTTAAAGATTCAGAGGTCTTCAGATCATGTGATAGTTTCCAGGGCACATTGTTCATTACAGACAGTAACAACACAGGGAACAAGATTGATTGTTGAGGATCTTGATGGATGATTCTGTGATCTGAGACTGGCCATAGCTTGAAAAGAAAGATAGAGATCTTTATTCCTGAAAATAATAAACCCCTGACTTTTGATGGGATTGCTTGTATGATTTAAGTGAGAAACTCTTTTTTGGAAGAGGATTAATTTCCAGCCTACTGACAGGTGTACACTTTAAAATTATTTTATCCAATTTTTCCTGCTTATTCTTCAGTTTCCAAGATTCATTGCTTAAGAATTTTAAAAAATCTAATTGTCAATAAGTTGTTTATCCCAGTGCTATATAAAGCAGTTTAATTCACTTGGATTTACAAAAAGTCTTTTTACAAAGTTCATTACCAAAGGCTCTTCAGGAAACAAACAGATCGTGAGTTCAGTCCTCTTCCCCCCATGCTGCTCCATCTGTCTGGCCGGATCTATTCTAGACACATAATAACCTTTGCTCTCATCCAGGAAGGAACAGACTTTCAAAAATTATTCTCAGAGTGAAACTGCATATGTTTTTGGCAGGTTTTCTATTCAGTAAGGTGTCCTTTCTGGCAAAAGTGTGGTGAAAGCATATGTAAATGTGTCAGGAATGTTCCAATAAAAATTTTGCTTTGCAGAATTCCATTTACAAATGTTGGACATGGTGTCACTACTGACCTCACTTGTGTTGTAGCTTTTGGTTAATGGGGGCTGGTCCCTCAGGACAGGGTACCTCCCGTGCTTGGAGATCAGCAACATCTGCTAGGTCTGTTCTGCTTCTTGAGAGGTGGTCTCAGCAAACCCCACAAAACCCAGAGCTTGGTTTAAAGGCATCTTTCCAGAACACAAAAATGTTTTCTACAGCTTCAGCACCGGCGTTAATGAAGGAACAGCAAACCCCTGGGAACAGCAAACGCCTGGGAACAGCAAACACCTGTGCTGCAGAGGGGGTGACTGGCAGGAACAAGGTCTGGTGAGGCCATCACTGCCCTGTCACCTCACACAGCCTCATCCCTGCTCTGACTGTGGCCTCTTGTCCTGTGCTCGGACAGTTTTGACTCATGGTAAGCTGAGGGTTGTAAAGCAGATGCTGCAGCAGCCCAGGGTGTGCCAGGAGCTTCACCACACACAAACAGCACCCAGGCTGTTAGTCTGATAGTGCTGGGACTCAGACAGGAAAAGGTACAGGATAGACTTGTAGAGGTGGAAGGTGGATTGGGTTTTAGTTTATTATCTTTCTGGTGGAGAAGTTGCTGTTTATACTATCAGTGTAACTTTGGTTCAATTCTAGCTCTCCCCAAAATATGGGAAAACACTGTGAAGAGTTCAGCAGCAAATTAATTGCTTCCCTACCCATAGAAGCAGAAGTCTGCAGCTGCCTGTCTCTGACCATCATTCCTGATTCTCATCATTAATTCTGCCTGAGACACTAAAGAGTCCTGTAGGGTTTTATACTGCACAAGGGAATGCCCACGTTTTGGGGGGAGATAAAGAGAGGGCGGATGGCCAGACCTTAGAGAATCATTGCTGTTTTGGAAGAGAAAGCCAAAGTACTTACTTTTCTCTCAGGAACTGGGTTTTAATTCTGTCGTTGGCACCTTTGCTGGTGGTTGAGTGTTCCTTTCTGTAATCCTGATGTGGGTGTGTATCTAAAGCTGCATTGTCACGGCTCTGCTTTGCCTCACTTGCACTCCCAGCACGGGGCTGCAGGGCAGGAGGTGCTGCTCAGCTCTGTCACTGCAGGCAGGAGGGGATGAGGAGATGCACTGTGCCACGTGCCTGCTGCCACAGCTGCTGGGAAACCTTCTGTGGTTTTGCAAAATGCTTCAGGAGCTGTGGATGAGAGCTGGTCACCGTTGAGGGACAGCATGAAGGCCACTAGTGGCATTGCCAAACTGTAACAGCAGGTATAGAAAAGCATAAATCTCTTGGCAGTGCAGGCAAGCCATGTCCTAAGCTGAAGCAATTCTAAATGCAGATATTTGGAAGGTCCCATGGTACTTTATAAATCCTGTAGAGCACTCTCCAAAATCTGGAAATTCTGTCTCCTCTTGCTTTGAAGCCAAGAACACTTAGAGCTAATTCTCTCTTCTTTGCCCTTGCCATTGACCTCATTTATGGAGATGAAAGAAGGAAAAACAATTAGCTCACTGGGAAATTCTATTATGTGGAAGGGAGGTGGACGTTTGATCAATACTCCTGGGTTATGGTCTCAGCTGGAAGGGCAGATTTTTGTCTCCCAGATGGAGTGATGCCTGTTAGTCCCTGAGGCTGGCAAGCGGGAAAGATAGCAATCCAGCCTCTCACTTCTGGAAAACTGAAAGAGGCCACTTTGATCTTCTCAAGAAATGAACTGTAGTATATATTGGACATACTTCATCCTGTTGCTGTTGGGGTAAAAGGGCTCAGTAGGGAAATGTGCCTTCATTCAACTGTGCCTAATGGTGTAAAGCAGAACCCAGCCCAGCTTCTTGCTCTCCCAGCCCAGAAGAGATTTCTCTTTGACTTTCACAGTATCAAACAATCACTGCATTCCAACCTGTAAGATATTCTCTGAAGTCCTCCCCTGCTCTCTCAGCTTGCTGACAGGAACCAGGAATGGGGCCCTGGGCGTGCAGCCATGCTGTGGACTGGGGTGTGCACACAGTGTCCCCCTGAGGGCAGCCTGAGCCACCTCTCCAAAGCTGCCTCTCTGCTACACCAGAGCAGGTGCAGCAGACCTTAAATGTTAATGTCCTCACTGAAACAAATTAGCACATATTAGGGTAGGAAAGGATAAGTGGACTTCTGCCTCTGAGGCTACCCTTGCACAATTTGAATCAGGGTTTTTTTCCTAATCACTGCAGAAAATTATTCATCTCATTTAAGGTTTGTTATTATGAAAAGACAGATATCGATATTTGTGAACTCAAGGTTCAATTTCTACTGAGAGAGTTGTTGAGAAGCTTTAGTAATGTATGGCTGATTTGTTGTAAAGTTAAAAACATAAACCAGCACTGTTAATGGTAGGGAATTTTTACCCCTCTGCTAATGTCTTCTAACATGCACATATTATTTTCATGCCACTAGTTGCCTTTTGGAATGGATAATTTGCCATAATGAGTAAAGCAATTAATCTGCTGAGCCTCTTATTTTCCTTCCAGCTATAGCTGATATGGAGAGTTATATAGTAGACATATTTTGCATTTTTATTCTACATCCACTCTAACAGTCTCAATGGCTTTTACTCATGTAAGTGTAAGAAGCCTCTAAGCTACTCTGATAGCAGAGAGATCATAAATTATCTGCTTTTGCCAAGGTGGGAAACAGAGCAACGGCATGGCAAATGTCCTTCAGTGCTCCTGGTGCTGGATTTAGAACATTGTAGCTGTGAGTCACAAAGCAGTGATTCCGTGTATCTTTATCCTGTAAGTGAAAATGTGGGATATTCTTTTAAAAATAATAATGATTGAACTTCATTTGGGCAGGTTTTATTCTAGTTCATGTATTCTTTTTCCTCTGAGTAAGCAACCAGACCTTCCACCAATCTATTATCGTCTCAGTTGGTCAGAGGCAGGGTGCTAACAGGTCATGGGTTCAATCATCCCTGTGTGGGCCATTCTCTTAAGAGAATTGGACTTGTTGATCCTTGAGGGTCCCTTCCAACTCAGAATATTCTGTGAAGTCACTTCCTAACTCTCCTGTACTTGTTTTGTTTTGAACACAGTCATGAAAGCTCCTGCACTTGGAAAAAGATGGTGGAACCAGGAAAGAAGGAAGGCTCTGCTGCACTACTGATTCCTTGGCATTGCTGGAAATCTCCTTAGAAGCCACTGACCAACGTAAGAAAATTACTTTCTAAGCCAAGTATGCTGTTTTTATGAATTTTCTATCAGTCCTGTTACTTGCTACATGCAGTGCAAGGGGCTGGCTGGGCTGATGCTTTTTAGACTGTGCCACTTTCTGTACATTGTGTTCTGGCCTGGGGTCCAGCTGCTGTGTCCCTGGGGGTGGCAAGGGCTGGAGCACCAGGAACTGTGTGCTGTGTCCTTGTGAACACTCTTATTGAGGCCCTGGCCAAGGCTTACAGTCTCTGCCAATTTTTCTTCAGGCCTCACACCTGGAGTTTTTTGCTGTTAGTTTTAAAGAAGATAAATAGCATTGCAGAGCTGCCTGTGTGCAACAATAGCCGTGACTTACTCCTGCCAGAAGTGAGGTTTCAGTGGGCAATCTGGTCTGGACCCTGGTATGACTTCTCTCTACTCATCAATGTAGATTAGGCATGTGACCTCTCCTGCACTACAGCTGATTATTTCACTGTTTTTTGCACTTACAAAATTATTTGTTGCTAAATATAGCAACAGATCCTTCCCCAGGTAGTTTCTGGAATAGGGGATTTGTCTGCTTACATTTAAGAAGTTCTGTTTCCTGGTCAGGGGATACAGCACAAGATACCCCCTACCCAGAAAGAGCAGGGCTTTCTGAGGGGTGCTCTAGGTACATCTGGGCATGCTTGGCTTCATGGTCTGGCCGGAGCGGTGACCAGGAGATGGGCATGAGCTGTCATCAAACTGGCTCAACAGGGGAGAAAAAGAGCTGGTCCATAAAGTTCTGGCAGCAAGGAGAAGCTGATTCAGGCAGAAGCATGCACACCCTTTTGGACTAGGGGTTGCTGTGGATCATGTCAAGGAGGAGTACAGCTTCCTTCAAGGAGCAAAATGGGCATGAGAAAGTAGTCCTGGTCCTGAGGAGGAGTGCAGTGGTAGGATCACTGGTCAGCCAGCAGGCTGAAGTGGTTTGTGGTTCTTACAGTGCTGAGAGGCAGATAAAGGTCTGAGGGAGCCAAGCAGCCTTTCTGCAAGGCTGTTTCTTGGAAGTGGGGGTGACCTTGGAAACAGAAGGGCCCTCCCTCCAAGAGGGCTGCTCAGAAAGCCTTGCAGTACTGCAGAAGAGGCATTTTGCAATGCACCAGGTGGTGGGGACCAGCACAGGCTGGGATCAGTGCAATCTGGAATACCAGGTGGCACGCTGAAGCCTGGTGCCAGCACAGGCTTGCTTTCGTTCTCGTCATATAATTCATTGGTGATCTCGCTAATTTGAAATCCGATCTGTGTTTTGTATTGACTTAAATATCTTCTGCCAAATGAGTGGTAGTGTGAAAATCTAGCAATAATTGTTTGTCAAGACAGCTGAAGAGACAGTCAAGTGACTATGACTCACTTGAAAGAAGTGCTTTTCACCTCTATTTCCCCTCTTCTTTCCACCATGTTCACCCCCATCTCCCTTGTCTTTGCAGAGTGATGCTTTCTTTAGGGAAAAACACTGGGGCTTTGGCATTGAGAGCTCTGCAAAGGCGCTGTTCAGGCTGCTGGAGCTACTGGAAGGTGACAGGTTTTTCTGTCACTGCTGCATTTCTGGTGCTCTGGATCTTTTTCTGGATGTCTGCAGTGGCATTTCAGAGAGGAGTGAGATTCAGTGACCTTTTGCCGGGTCATCAGCATGGGCTTTATTCTCGCTTTTCTCTCACTTGTGAAGCAAATGCTGCTGGCACAGTTGGCAGGTAGGACTGCACTGCAGATGAATCCGATGTGATGGGACTGCTGCAGTCTGGAGGGATGAATGTGTGGCAATCTCAAAAGCCAGGTAACTTCTCAAGTCTTGCTTGTGATATGGCAAAACGAGGCAAAATATTTTTGAGTGCTTAGTTTAAATAGGTGGAGTATTGTGCCTTCTCCTCACTACTGCATCTCATATCTATTACAAGGGAAAATAAATAGCTTTAAAAACGTGGGTCTGTCTAAGGAAGAAGTAGCACTGAATAGAAACAGTGTGAAGAAAACAGTCGTGTTTGCAAGCTGTCGGAGAAACTTGCTTCTGATTGATCTTCCGGGTTAGCAGAACGTGACAACCTATAGCAACAAAAGTGAACAAGCATGGGATAAAATACAAGGTCTGCTTAAAAATGTATTAAGTTGAACTCCAAAACCTCAGAAGGGTATTTGTATTGGGGTTTTTCTTTTTTCTTAGCAGTGTTTCTAAACAATCTGGAGTGAATTAGACCCCTACAACTGGAAATTTAATTTGGGGTCATCTTTAAATGAACTCTAAAAGCATTAGACTCTGCTTGGCCAGGATCTCTGCTTTGGGCCCAAGCCCAGCATGTCATCTCCGAATCAATTCCAAGGTCCCTTTCCAGCCCAAGCTACTATTGATTATTTCTCTTTCCTTTTAACAAAAAGTCATCTCTGCGGTGATCACATTATATATCTTCGTCAGTAAATCAGTGAAGGCAATTTCAGGTCGAAGGAAGCTGCCTCCTGAGGAAGCACTGTGCCTTATCTCTGGCAGCAGTGCAGCAGCTGGTGTGAGCCTGGGCTGGCCACTGCTCCCCCAGCACGGCCAGCTCTCGGGCTCACAGGGCTACAGCTGCTCAGGAGGCGTGCAAAAGGGAGTCTGTACACCGATTTTAGACACCTGCACTTCCCCTCTCGAGTCTTGGAGACAGTTTTGCCTTTTGATTCATCTTGGAAGCAGAGTGTAATCCTGGAGGGCGGGAGGTGCTATTTAGTGGGGTTTGCTCCTGCATCAGAGGTGCTGGGGGTGTGTGTTGTGTCACCTCTGCAGTGACAGGCTGCAGCACCTGGCAGGAGGTCTCACTCTTGGCCCAGCTGTGTTGTGTTTTGACAGAAGATAGGGAATACACAATGGTCCTATGATAAGATTCTAAGACTGTTTGTGTTTGTGTAGTATGACTTTTTGTAGGCTTTATTCAGGCTTTTCAAGCAACAGCTTAGTTTTGGCTTTTTTTTTCAGGTGAAAATACTCTGTCTTAGTAGATGCTGTCATGGGAATCCCATGGAGTATGTGTATGTGTCAAGGCATATGAAATTAGAATAAATCTCTTAAAATAAAGGCCAGGTGGCAATACAAGCCAGAGCAATGATGCCCTGTGTACTGCTAACTTTGTTAGTGCAGTTACCAATAATTGCCACATCCCTAAATGACCATATTGTATTCAGTAGTGTCAGTAAGGTCAATTCACAGTCACAGGATGAAAGGGGACACTCCAATAGCTCTTAATGTGCATCAAAATGAGAAGATTGATATTGACAAGGTGACCTCAGCTCCGAAGGGGCAGTTTATTTTGAATGGCTGTAGTTTTCTTTTGCTTATGATTGACAGCCTCAGTGGTATGACTATTTTCTTTCTTTCTTTCTGTGGTTTTTTTCCTTTGTTTTGAAGGAGCACCCCAGTTCATGTTATCTATTTCATGTAACACAGCTACAGTATGAGTAAGTAGAGACCAGTAGGATTTTCTGTAGAAAGTTGCTGCACCCCAGTGCCCAATGTCCCCCAAGTGCCCTTTGATGGCTCTCTGGATGACCCCAGCTCTGTGTTAATGTCTGGCATTCAGTTCCGCAATTAAAATATGTGGCCTGACATCAGTTCCGAATTTGTCTTTCCTTCAATTTTTCATGTCCACCCAGTTCATTCTTTTGTCCTCTTAGCCTTCTCTGTGTCAGATAACTGCATGTTTTGTCCTTCAGTTGTCATCAGCGGAAAGTTTGCTGTCATTTATTTAAAATTTCTCATATTTTTCTCTTTTTACATTGAGTTTTGTACTGAAAAGGAATTTAATCGATATCCTGTAAAATTTGGAACCATCGGCACTCTTCTATTTACTCCATAACAGTTTTTTCCCCAAATAAAGCGATTAAAAAGTTATGCTGTACACTTTTGGGAGGAAGAACTGCATATTCTTCTTCTTTGCCTGCAGAACACCTGGGTACATGCAAACTTGTAAACTTAGCTAAATGTAGGCCTTGAAGACTGTTCTCTGATTATATTGGGCAATTAAAAGTTCAGGCTTAGTGAGCACTATTGCTATGAGCAGAATGAGGAAGTGTCTCTAATAAACACAGTGAATATCTCAAGGATTTGACTGTTTGACAGTATTGGTTATTGGATATCACCTTCCTGTGGAGGGAGGTTGTGCTGCTGTTCCTTGAGTGATCAATGCAACTTTTCTGAGACATGTGCAGGAGAAACAGAGGTTATAAAGTGCAGCAAACTTGTGGGAAAACACAACTTTCAGTAGAGGGCTCTTTAACCTCAGCTTCCTTGGAGGTTAAGAATACTTCTGTTGCATTTCCTCCTGCAGACTATGGTGCTGCAGCTGTAGAAAATGCTATGCACTGAATAAAATAAATCGTACAAACAGAAGGGTACACTCCCCCACCCCTCCAAGCCTCTTGGTTTGGTGTAATACAGTGTAAGATATTTGTGAAACAGACAAAAAAGAAATCCTCATCCTTGACATTTACAATATATGATGCAGCTCCAAAGCAATTTCTGGTGCAGAATTTGCTACATGTGCCTTAGGGAAATGGATGGCAAAGGGATGCTTGTTAGGAGGAAAATCCAGAATAATGGGCCCAGGAGCACTAACTGTTCTCAGGGATGTGAATTGTGAGGAGGTGACTTGGCAGTCCTGGAGATGTGAGGGCAGGCAGACAGACCTGGAATATCTGGGGCTTTCTGCTTTCTTCTTTATCTGGTTGAGGTCCCTTTTCCCCCACCAAAACTCTGCTGATGCCTGAGCAGCAGCATGAGGTGGCTGTTGCTTCTTGCCTGAGTGTTGAGGCAGGAATGATGCCTGATGTGGTATGCAAAGTATAAAGCAAAGCCGTGGCTTATTTTTGTGCTTCCTTCAGTACCCATGTTGCAATTTCAGCTGTGTGTCCAAGTCCATGAATATTTGGAGTGAATATTGTTACTAATAAATAGCAGGCAAATGTAACTCTTTTGTCTTGGTATAAAATAACACTCTTAATTTTTTTCCCAATATCCAGGGAATACTTTGCTTTTAAGACAGGAAGAAAGAGGTACTTTTTAAACCAACTTTTACTGTCTTCTCTGACTTCCTGTTAGTCAAATAACGGGGGCAAAAAAAGGAAGCAAAACTTAACGAAGAAAAAACCATGATACTTTGACTAACTTTTTAAAATAAGCTCACAAACAGTGCAATTGTAATAAGTTTACATTGATTGCTTTTCCTAAGATATTAAGATTTATTGCCCTAGAGTGCAATAAATCTGAGGTGGAAACAGGCCAGCGTGCGCTCATCTGCTGCCTCTGGGGAAATGGTGTTTGCAGAGCCATGGCTGGCCTGGAGACTCAGCTCCTCCATGGGTTAAGGGGGGTGAGAGCAGAGCCAAGCCAGGGGCTCCAGAGTGAGCCAGCTGCCCAGGTGAGGGAAGAGAGGTGTTTGTGACTTCAGAGATTGGTTTTGGCTGAGTAGCTTGACATTGCTGAGCCCAGTCGTGCTATGTGCTCTCTCTGTTTAAGGAATTATTTGTATTTAGATGGGCAGTAAAGGTTTGCTAAAATATTTTTTTAAACAGATGACTGTCATAAGCCATTTTTTTTACCTCAGCACCCTTCATTGTCTCTGTTGCAACTTTTTTGTCCCATGCAGCTGCACAGAAGCAGTTTGCTTCCATGAGTCTTCAGTGACCTCCTGTTCTGCTCTCTGGCTTTTGAGCAAAGCTCTGGTTAAGCCTCTGGACTTGCCTGGGGAGTCTTTTTCTGTGTAATAGACTGAAAGCCTCAATTGGTTTTACACATCACCTAGAAAAATCTTGAGAACTGGATTACAACTGGTTTATTATGGATTGTTACTTTGCTAGATTTTTGTGCAAACTGTTTTAAATCCTCTTTGTCCCTAAATTATCTCCATTACAAGTTAGCACAAATACATGTGACAGAGCTAAAATCCATGGCTTGCTACAGGACACAATATTAGGCTTTTAAAAATGATATTCAGTCATGCTGGTGATAATATAATTTCTGTTAAAAGGTGTTTACTCTTAGCAGCATTTCATTAATGGAAAGAAATGAAGATGTCAGACCTTCTCTTCTGCTAGGAAGTCTCCTGCTGGAAGTGCAAGAGCAGGGCCTCTAGAGGCCAAGGGCTTGTATTTTTCAGCGCAGTAGTCCAGTAATTGCTACAGTCTTACTGTAATCCCAGGCTGCTTCCTTGGTCTGAGGACAGAGAGGAGGAGTGCTATGACAAGGCAAGTGTGCCTTTTCTCCCTTCTGTGTTAAGAAAGGGAGGAAATTTTTTTGATACATTTAAATTTTTTTTTCTTGAATTGGCAGCTGAAGATCCAAGTTTTTCCCCTGCTACCCTGCAACTTGGGAGCAGTAACTGTCTGGTCACTCGACGTATACACAGTCAGTAAGCAGCATTGGTTTGCTTATTACTGCACTGAGCCTCCAGCTTCCTGTCAGGATGCTGTTGACAGCAACAAGGACCCTTTAGAGGTCACTTACAAATACTGGTTTGAGCTCCTACACAGAAAAAATTTAAACTAATTACCCTTGTGTTGAACAAACTGCTCTTTGCCAAATAACATAATAAAGCCGTGCCTTATTGAAGGGAGGAAAGGACAGGACATCAGGAAGGAAATTGGGTTTGTACACACTTAAGCAGACAATTTCTTCCCCCAGATACTGCTGTTATGGGAGCTTTCCTTCTCTGGTGTCCGAGGAGGTACCATCCAGCTGCTGCCCATCCTGTAGCAGGAGCTGCTGGCAGCCCAGGATGCCCAGAGGCTCCTGAGCTGCTGCTGTACATGGGATGCTGCCTGAAGAGGTGAACTGCTGCTGCTCAGCCCTCAGCAGGTCTGCAGCTCTTGCCTGAAACAGAGAGACTGTTTCGGGTCTTTCTGTGGCTGCTGTTTCCTTCTCCTGTCATCCAGACTTCCTCAAAGGAGCAAGAGAAGTGGACTGGCTTCTTTCTGTGGGGCATGTCTTGCTGCCTGCTGGCCACTGGGAAGTAGGTCTAGAAATACTCTTTGCAGAGGTTCTATACTAGTAATTTATATAATATATATTTATATACTGGCACTGGAGCCAGGTGTTTTTATTCTATGATGTATAAGTGAAAACTTCACAAGTTTCATGCTTCACAAGTAAGCAAAACAAAGAGCAGCAATAATAACCTCAGAATATCTCTGCCTGCCAGAGTGTGTCCCTAGTCAGCAGGATTAAAGTGCAAAAGGGGCCAACAGAGGTAATCTTTTATTCTGTGCTCTGGGGAGGAATCTCATGGCATGAAATGACATATAGTGGGTGTGAAGAATGGTCAGAGGCAGGAAGGGCAGCTGGGCCTGGCTTATGGCACAGGCAAACCCTTTGGTGTGGGGCTCTCCTGGCTGTGTCTGCCTTCCACCTGGTGATGTTTGCTCTCACTGCCTTTGGCTACTGTACCAGGCTGCTGTGTTTTACTGGGTATTGTTCATTTTATCATGTTACTGGAGAAGTGGTAGAGGTTTACATGATTCCTTCAAATGCTACTGGAGTAATGTGGGATTGGAGAATTTCCATTGTCTAAAACCTGCTGGTGTTACGCTCAAGATAGTGGAAAGTACACGTGATCTGTCAGTTCTAGCATTTTCTTAATGGGTTTATTTTCATATTTGGATAGGAGTTTAACCTTTCTGGCTTGTTAGAAGAGACAAGATTGATTTCTTTCAACAAAGTTCATGCAAATATAGGCAGGCATTATAGGAAAAGTACAAAACATTTTACTTTCATTCCCATAAAATAACAATTGAAATGTTTCAGTCTTTAGGAACTCCATTATAATGCTACTTGATTGCAGAAATAAAATGTGTCTCTTCTAAACATCCTCTTTGTTCTCACAGTTTTTCAGTAATTTTGTATGGAGTATGGTTGTGTGTTGATGATAAATATTACAAAAGGAACGGAAAAAAGATGTACTTACATTGGCAACCGAATACGAGATTTCTACAAATTCATAGTTTGAGTACATTGCAAGTGTAATTGTTCCTGAATGCTATAAAAAAATTCAACTTTTAATTTAGTTGAGCAATCCAGTTTTAGTGGGCTGGAGCTGAGAAGCCTTTTACAAAGGTGTTCACCTTGTGCTGCTGGATTTAAGCTAATGTTTTGTAGGTGTTGGAGCTGATGATGTGTTTCTAGAGAAGAGGGCTTTGGACCATGAGGTTTTTGCCTTTGATCCTGGGGTGCACAGACCCAGCCTGTCATGAGTGTGTGTGCTGCCACAGTGCTGAGACACCCAGCTTTGAGCTGTGCTTGCCAAGTCCTGGCCCATCATGTCTGAGGCCATTCCTGCTCACTGAGGATGAGCTGCACTGCTCTGTTACCCCACAGCAGGACATTTCACCTTTTTCTGCATAGCAAAGAGAGTTGAAAAATGCTGGGTGGGTGTTTGTTTTGCATTTTAGTTTTCACTATGGCAAACTGGACTCTGTACATGAGCACTGCAGTAAACACCTGTTAATGCAGCTGGATGTCAGCTACACCAGGGGATGCTGCCTTTGGGTAGTTCTTCTGATAAAGAATTTATGCTGTAACAATCTTTTGCATTATAGAGTTCTGAAGCCACACAAATATATGTAGAAAGGGGAAAGAAAACACAATCATATCTAATTTTTTGATTTGCAGCAAATTAAATTACTGTATCCTAATGCTTAGGGGTGGCTTTCTGAAGAGTATTAGATACAATAATTTTTTTATTTGTAAGTATAGGTAGATGATAAAAACTACAGTCATTGTCTAAAGTTCATAGCTGGGATATTTTCCTACCATTTTCAAAAGACACCTGAGGTTTCCTTTTTGAGCTTATGTTTCAAAACTGATAAAATTCACTGGGTTTTTTTCTCGCTACAGTATTAATTTCATTTATGAAGAAAGCCAAGAGATCAAATATTGACCTGACACAGGGAAAATATTGACAGTACAACTAGAAATTTAACTGGTTAAGGTGCAGGTTGAGAACAGAAATCTCATATCCAGGGTGCACTGAAGGTTTAGAGGCAGCTTAAAGCTAATGTGAAGAGACAGCTTGTCTGGGTTAATACCAAATGGGGAAAGACTCCGCAAAACCAGAAGGGAAGAGGATGCATAATGACTTTCTAAATTGTATTAGGCTTTGGGATATAGTCTTTGTTTTATAATACCTAGCAAAGTGATTTATAGTCTAGCAATAAAAGAGTGTTTAGAGGATTAATAATCCCCCCACCCTTCCAAACTTTAAGCCATCCATGTTGCTTTCAGAAGTCAAAATATGACCTGTTGTACAATTTGTTGTATTTCACTGGTTTCCTTAAATATGCTTGACATAGTGACCAGCAAAGTCCTAGACAATTCTGTAACTTTGTTAGGCTTGTGTGTTAAAATGCCTGATGATTTCTAGGTTTTTTTTTTAAATTATTTTTAAGATATACAACTCTTCCAATTTTTTTCTGTAGTACTGATGACTTTTTTCAAAAAGACCAAGTTGGAGAGGATGATAGTTGGTACCTGGATGTTACTCCTTGCTTGGCCAGTGGGTCTAGGGCAATCATACTTCTTGGATGTCTTTCTCACTTGCTGTCTGCCCGTTCAGTCTTTGCTCCACACTGTGCACGTGTGTGGCACTCAGTAAACCCTGGATTTGGTCTTCTCTTTCCACTTCATCTCTTCAGAAGGACTGAGACATCTCCTGTCTCATTTGCTGCTAAACTGAAAGCAACATAAAATGGCTAACAGTACCGTGTGAGTATTGCATTACACGATTTTTTGGCTACCAATTACTTTGTAGTGCAGTAATTATCCAGTAAAACTGATCTGCCTGGGGTCACAAAGCCAGGAATAGAGCATGTATCTCCTGACTCCCAATCCAGTGACGCAGCTGTTAATTCACACAATTTCTACTTGAGTTCATTAAAAACCCTCTCCTGCAGCTCTGCCTCCCACAACAGCCAAAATTTCTCCTTTTAACAAAAGAAAGGAGCTTCCTTTGGGACTGTAATTCCCCCCACAGTGAAAAACGTATCCAGCTGAGAGTATGCGCTATCTTTTGAAGTACTGTTAGCCCTTTCTGACCTGAGAAACAAGGGGGGGGACAAACTCTTATATCTAAGCTTGAAAAGCACATCTAATGCAGTCAGGGCATGTGTGCTAGACAGTTTTCATGTCTGAATGCTGTAGATAATGCTCTTTAAAAGTTCTCTGGGATGAAAACTCAATTTATTATAACAAAGGTGATGTTCACTCCCTCTCCTAAGCCAACTAAACTCTTGCATAGAACTACAGATTGGGAAAATGAGTCTGGTGTGGGCAGTGTGTGTGGTTTTGGTAATATTTTTATTTGTGTGCATCTTATTTTTCTGGGGGGGGGGGGGTTTTGTTGTGGATCTTTTTGTTGTTTATTTTTAGTTTTGAGGAGTAGATTTTGAGGACAAGAGGGACCATTATGGTCTAGTCTGCTGCAGAAGTCACTGATACGGAACTTCATCCTGTGATTTCTTCATTGAGCATATCATATGTGGCTGAATGTATGCTTTTATGTAGATAGCCATTCTTGATCTACCTAAATTAGTGCCGTATGAGGACTAACCTTTTCACATGCCAAGTTGTTCCAACTCCATACTAATTTTAGTCCTAATGGCTAAGAAATGGAGATCAGAAGAGAGCAAACATATCTCACTACAATAAGGATGCTCAGAACATGAGGTAGATGCCATTTGGTAACAAGCTAGATTACACTTATATCTCTCTTCAGATAATGCACTGGTTTAGAACTATTTAATTTAGAGTTTCACTATATTAATTTACTTCCATGCTTCCAGTGCTTCAAGAAATAATTCTAGGGAGAGTTGAGAAGTTGTTTCAGCATACATTGTTATTCACAAGAGATGAATCCTGTATGTTTCTGGATTAATTCCTACCTATGGTTTTAAAATAGTATTTTTAAAGCTTAAGAATAAATATTTTCCCAGTGTAACATATTATTTATGCAAATACAGAAAAGAATCTGTTTTAGTGTTCTCAATTACATATAACAAAACTTTCAGTGGAAATTTTTGTTAGATATATTCAGCTTGACTCTGGATCATCTTAAACCTCTTGGGACTTCGATTTTATATTTTGTAGCCTTCACCAAAGCTTTAATTTCAACACTGAAAACCAGTCATGTGTAATAAAATATTATGTCGACGCTTTTCCTTACTCCTTGGGATCAAAAAATGTTTTACCTTTTTTTCTGAGAGTTCTCAGTACAATGCTTTGAAAAGCTGCTACAGAAGCTTAGTGTTATGAGGTAAGTAAAATTAAAGTGGGACTCTGTGCTGTGAGATTGTTAGTATTGTGGTATGGAGTCCACAGGCATTGCAAGACCTTGTAGTTGTAAGTGTCCAAGAAGTTGGGAGAAAGGAGAGGGGAAAGAAGAGCAAAACCCCTCCTTCCTGCAGATGTTTGAGCTATTGGATACAATAGTATTTTAACAGACTGTTCCCCTCTGTTCCAGGAGCAATGCCAGTGTTTGCAGGAGCAGGAAACCTGGCAGTCTCAGTTGTCTCTTTATTAGCACACTGTCTCTTAACCTTTGTCTCACCTACCTCAGAGGGCACCAGAATGGGGAAGTTCATCAGAAATTCAGGAGTCTGGGTGCCCTAGAAACTGGATTGAGCTGGGGCAACGTGCACGTGTGTGTTTTGCTGCTGCTTCTCCTTAAGGCATTCCATGTTATACCATGTAAAATGTCAATGGTTAGTGATGAATAAGACTAACGGTAACTACCAAGAACTCAATCCCTGTCTTTTTCTCTCTATATGTCCATACATTCTCTGTGTGGGAGTATACGTGTGTGTGTGTGTATATATCAGAACTTTTTATATTTGTGTGTTTTTATTTCTATATAAGCTCAATGCTGCTTCACTACTTTTCCTTTACAATTTGTCTTATTAAGCAGAATGGTATTTTGATTTTACAAAAATCATCTTCATGTAGTCTGCCAAGCATTGGTACCATGTTTTGCTGGAGTGTGATTTTTATACGCCTTTATAGATACCTACAGCTATATACACAGCTATATAAAATCAAACAGCACCTACATAATTGCTCACAGAGAGAGAATGAGGTTTGTATAGCAATTTATCAGAGATTTTGTCGGTGTAAAGGAGGAAAAGATGATCCTGCCTCCAGCCATGGCTCTAATCTTTTCATGAAGGGAACTGTCAGATGGGCTTTGATTCTTCCTATCTAATTGTGTCAAAGAGTTTTTGTCCTGTTTCTGGCAAAGAAAGAATGAAAACTGTTAGTTTTTCTATAAATATATATGCATGAAAAAAGAAACAGCCTGACTTATGAGGATTATTTTCTGCTTTTCTTCCTATTCTTCCTTGAAATTTTCAGAGATCCCTATCAGTGTTCTGAGATGTTAAATATTGAACATCAGCAAGTACAGAACAGTAAGCCTCAAATTTGCTCAAAAAAAAAAATACGGACAATGTGACCATTCTTATTTTACAGATCAGAAAGGTCTGTCTTATGGATTATGGATTTTATCTAAGGCTATAGGGAATCCTGCCTGAGCCTGCAATTAGATGTGTGTTTTGTGTGTCTTGTTCTAATATCTTATCCACGAAATGATGCTCACTTTTAACTCACAGTTCACCTACAGGTACAGTACATTGTGGTTCAAATAAGATGATTCTTATGTGTGGATATAGTTTTTAACGCTCTGGTAGTAGGTTGGAAAGGCACATCAGAAAATGTGTGTGTAGGGGGAGGAAGAGAGACTCATCCTTCTGTTGCAGTGATACAGCATCTACAATGATGTGCATTATTTGGAAAAAGAACCCATTAAGAACAGCAAGCTTGAAAGCCAAAACAAATGACAGGATATGTGAAGGATTAGTTGGATAGAGCATCTGTTATTAGTACTGAACAGTACTTTTTGAAAACAAATGTGAAGCTTTAGCACAGTGGTGAGAATTAATTTTAATGCCCTTCCATGAAACAAAGTATGAATTAGAGTCATGCTTTTCTTTATTTAGAAGTAAGATTTTCAATTCTTGCTTTATGTGAAGCCTGAACACAAATTCAGCCCTAAGTGGTGAAGCGATGCCTGGAACTCTGGCTCTTCCTGATCCTCTAGAGGACAGCGTGTCTGGTATGGCACAGCAGGTCCCTTCTTTTAGGGGCACTTAATGACATGCTTGATCAAGGAAAGGCAGGCTGGCTAATGCCTCTCTATTGAGTAGTAAGCAGTGGAAAATTAGCAAGAAACTGGGTAAGTTTGGAGAGATTTATTGATCTGGTTTCCCTGCAGAACTGATTTCTCCATGAAAGCAATCTACCTGTTCTCAGGACCCAAGGCACATACACTCGAAGTGTAATTGAGTCTGGCAATTGTGATAAACACAGATTGTTCTCAGGAGTTGTTCTCAGGTGGCTCCAAAGCACGAGCACACCATATTGTGATTACTGTGTGTCTGTAGCAGACTGGGATTTGAAGGGTTTCTGGAGTACTTTCCTTCAAAATCTGCCATAATGATCCATTCCTTCTCAGAATTTATTTGTCAGTCAACAGTGACAGTTGTGAATGCCACCGTTTATAACTGTAGAGAGCATTAAAGGCTGAGTACATTTCATACTGAGGTCTGTGCAGTTTTCCCTTGACTACAAACACAAGTTTACCAACTTGTAGTTGTGTAACTTCATCAACTTGAGATCGTGCACAGAAAGGGTCAAGCTCAGCTATACAAGAAAGGTGTTCATTGCTACAGCCTGTACTCAGATGGCTCTTTATTTAACTTCATAGCAGCAGGGTTTATGGAAGTATCCCAGACCACAATGAATAAGCATATTTTATTGGTATACTTGAGTATATTTATTATTTATAAATACAAGCTGTACTATGTATTGAATACACTGCAATACCTCTAGCCCTTTTATCTGCTTTGGACACACAGTGAGGGTGAAAGGATACTTCTCATCAGGAACGCCAGAGACTGGCTTTCATTCTTTATTGTGGCAGGAAGCTTGGTCACCTCCCTTCCTCGGCTCTGTTTAGTCTGAAAACTGGCACTAAGGAGGAAAGATGCCTTTCTGTGTGCTAATACTGAGGAAGGAGAGACAGAGATTTATGTCATTTACAGCATAAGACTTCTCTGGAAAAAAAAATACAAAACCCCCCATCTTTCTGCTTGACTTTATGCCTTGCATCATTGAAATGCATTTGTAGATCATGTATTTGCTGAAGTCTCTGGCTGTCCTTCTGTGAAGTGAGCAGCAATTCTAACTTGTTAACTTGCAAGTGGAAAGGTCACTTCTCTGTTTCTGATTAGATGGCAGGTAAATGGGAAAGATGGATTGTTGGTGTGTGACAGGAAAGACCAAGTAGCATTTCTTAGCTGCTTGTAGGCAGGCAGGTGTGCATGCAGAGCCACTGACTGTATTACCTGGGCTTAGGGCATAGAGCTTGTGATTCTTACAACATGGCAAACTCCTAGGTGCATTGAAGTTCCTGGCTAGATGAACCCAAATGGATTTGAGATTTTACTTAACTAAATTAATTGAATTAGTTTTAAGTCATATTAGTACGAACAACTACATAGGCGATACCATGTTCTTTTCTTCATTATCTAAAAATTCTCATCTGAAGACAGAAAATACCTAAAGGACTAAAGTATCATAAACACCTTCTGAGGTTCTTTCTTTCCAACTAGTATCTTGCAATGGTTCTGCCAGCTGAAACTCCAGTGGACAAATTATTTTGCCAAATTCTCTCATCATTCATATGGATATTTTCACTTCCTGAAAGAGCAAGAACGGAGAACTGCGGGCTTTGTATTTTTTAATTGGTTAATTTATATGGCTTGTTATAGGATGAAAACTTGCTGTCATTTTCTGTGGATACCAAACTGCTATCAGACTATGTGACATAGCACTAGTTGGCCAGGGTACAAGAACAAGCAACATTTTCTAATAAACTAAAGCTGAAGTGGGATGAGCTGCAGATTCTTCTTTTCTGCTAATTGTGGAGCTTTAATAGAAGCCATGTAAGAAAGCTCTACACCCCCTGTCCCCCAAAGAAACAAGTGTCTTAGCTTCAATTATAAAACAGCAGATGAACATCTGCAATGATTTTTGATCTTAAAACTACAGAATCCTCATCCATGAGATGAGAGGGGCTGGGCTTTCTTCTCTGGGGTATGGAGGGTGGAGAGCTGAGAGGCAGGAATGCATCCTAGTTACCAGCTGCCTTATGGGGAGGTGCAGTGCTCGGGTTACCCTGGTGCCCAAAGTCCTGAGTTAGGCTTTTGAAGAAGGACAAGCATGTTTTACATGACCTTGGAGTCTCTGCAAGTCCTAACGTGGTTATATTAATTGGATGGTGAGGAAAGTTTGTCCATTAATTGTTTGTTTCTTATGCCAGTAATCTGTGTGTACTACTTGCTAGACTCCATGTGAAGGTATGGCTGAATGCTCTGTTAGTTGACACCTGTCAGCTCAAGCCTAGAAATGCATACTGCACCTAGGAATAGGTTTTCTTAAGCAAATGCACTCATGTTTTCTGCTGTTCTCTAGACCAGAGGAACAGGCAGTAGAGGAAAATTAGTCTGTTTTCTGTCACAATTCTGTTACACTTGGAGCTTTTTGAAGGTAAGACTGTAGAACCAATTTTTTCAAGTGAAAGTCATCACTGATATTTCCCATTTGCATGTGTATCCCCTTGGTGTTTTAGTGTTTTTATTTTTTTTACCCGTATTTTTTTGTTCCCATAAATCTTCATGTTTCCACAGACTTCATTAGGGTGCTTTGTATGGGAACTTTGCAGACTTACACCCTTTATATCTTTTGAATTATAAATGAAGCAAATTGAAAATAGCATTCTTGCTTTTAAGCATTTCCCACATGCTAATTTTTCCCTTTGGCTACTTCTTGTGGTTAATTCTGCCACCAATTAAGAAATAAATGCAGGCAGCTACTGTCACTTATACAAAGAGGGATGTAAAAGCTGATTATTTCAGGACACATTTGAAAAATCAGCTAGTGTGCTGGTGTTGTTTTGTATTGTAATGACTAGAACAAGGTTATAATAAAGTTATGTAAAGGAAAGACTGATTTCCTGTTTCAAAAAACTCTGTGTAAGAGGGGGTGTGTGCTACTGTCCTAACTTCCTCACTTTGTTCTGTAGTCCACTGTTCATCATCTTGAAACTCTAGGACATGTTTCCCTGTCAATTTTCCTCTTTGTCAATATGTTTGAATAAACTTGTTTTATTTGCACCTCAGTTTTTGATATGTGGACTTTACAGCCCACGTAGCCCTGACAAGATATTTTCTGTTAGTTGTTGACTAAATGTTGAAGGAGTAAGGTTTTTTTACTTGCTAGGTGTGTAAGTATATTGAATCAGCAGGACAAAGTACATTTTTAATTAATTTTTATATAATTTCCTTTTCCCTAACATAGCCTTTCAAGCAAAATCCTAAAAGCTGCTTTTTAAGTAACACATGGAGGGAGCAGTTAAGTGTGCGTATGAAAGATTTTTTTGAGGCAAAACCACTACTTTCCCAGCTGGGATCTGCTTTCAAAATATAAATATATCAGAGACACACACAAAAAGCATTTCTTGTATGACAGCAGTAGCAAGCAGGGGGTCTCAGACCATTTGCTGGTGAACAAGATTACATATCATAAAGCTGTCATGAGTTGGCACTAATTTGACAGTTTGTTGGCTCAGGAGACTCCAGCACTGTGAATGCAGGGGATAGAAATGTCTCTGTGATGCCATGAGGTTCACGTGGAGGGCATTGATGAATGGCAGACAAATTGGATTCTTAAGTAAAGTTGTCTTGTGCTGGGGGTGGAGGGAGCATGCTAAACCTGACAAATTTTGGTTGCAAAATGCATACTGGGAAGACAATGGGAGAATGAAGATGTCTTAGAAGTTGAAATATCTGGATTTTTGTTATTCTGTATCTCTTTGGTGGGCCAATTTTAAATATTTTAACCTTGAATTAGTCTGCATGCTCTGCCACTTTACAGAACTTGAAATCTTTTGTACCAGTCAAAACTTATTAGCTGTAACTGATAAGTTTGGGCAATATGCAAGCTATTCTTTGTGCCTCGGAACAAATGGAGGGAGAGAGAGTGTGAGTGTGTCTGGGAAAGAAAGTACATGAAAAGATATCAAGGGGACTCTTCTGGGGAAAAAGTGATGGGTAGACAACAAGGGGGATAAATGAGGGGAAGACAGAAATGTTCATGGATAAACTTTTGAAAAACAAAACTTCTGTCAGGACTGTGTTTTCTAGGAATATCAGTAGAATATTTCAAAAGCCATTTTACCATGCTTTCCTGACCATTAGTGAAATAATCACTAAAATATTTGCTAATGTATTTGTTGCACTTTACCACAAAGTGCCTCATTCATGTTACCCTTGGGCTTATTCTCAGCCTTGCTTACTAATCCATACGGAATACTGGGAACATTCAATGGGAATTTCTCAGTTTTTTTAGGTACATACAGAACTAGAACTTATTTTTGCAAACAAAAAACCCAAACAAGCTCAAAAAATATTCTATAGCTTTTGCACACCTTAACTCAAGTAATTCAGATGATATTTTCACAGATAATATTTTCTTTGAGATCCACACACTTGAAGTTGTATGTAATGTAAGCTTAGCATGGCTGCAGACTTTTTTAGCAAGCACTGGAGATAGTGCTTGTTCACAATTTGGTCATTTTTCTTCACATGCATTGATTTTTAAGTTTTTTTGTTTAGTTGTTCAGTCAGACAAGCAAGAAATGAAACTATCAGTTTTTAAAGAGATGATATTTGTATTTTTTTTCACTGTCTTCATGCTGTGCTCTTCTGTACATAATTTGCCTACAACCATTGGGCAAATAATCACTCTGCTCTGTATTGTTGTCTGCTCTAAATTAAATATTGACTGAATGTGCTGGTTTAACAGCATAAACTTGCACTGAGAACAAGACAATCTAATTTCCACACTGAAACTCACTCTCACATAGTTTAAGGCACCTGTATAGAGTGTAATAACATATATGGGGACTCATTAGAGGAACAAGTATTCCATGTACATCCTAAACAGGTTTGTCAGGCAACGTAATCCTAAACCAAGACATAGGCTGAGGTATGTGGGTTGTTATAGTGACCATATCTTGGCAGAATATTTATTTTCACATCTTAGAGAATTAGCTAGAAATATTGCTGAGATATTTCAAGGTCAATGCTTGTGCTCACTTGCAAACACAGCCAGTGTGAGCAACTGAATTTCTATAGTAAATCCATATGTTATTTCAAGAGTGGTTACGTAACTGAAGCAAATGGAAAAGTTACTGAGTGACTGGAGAGGTCTAATGCAGATGCAAGGAAAGTTCATCTCCCCTGAATCTGCTGAATCGTCTTTCCTAGCAGCCTGAAATTGCATAAAAATCCAGGCTGAGGTTTGTAACCCAGAAAGATGAGGGAAACTTAAAAAAATCTATTTAATCATGTTTAGGAGAAAAGTATTTTGCCCAGTTTTATCTGATATATTTATCCATAATAAAATGGAGATTACCTAGACTAGTCACAGAAAACCAAGCCTGGGGCACCGTCATTGCAACCTCTCTCTGGTTGATCTCTGATAGGAAGTTTGCATTTCAAAGTGTTGGGGAGTCACAGATCTCTGCACAGGCGAGGGATCAGAAGGAAAGCTCCAGCCCAGCATGCTGTGTGGGTTGTCCATGTTCAGCAGGAAAGTTATATGCAGTTGTTATTGATTCTCTACTGCTTTCAGTGTCTGATGTGCTGAGGTGAGGAACACAAAAAGGGCAATTGTTTTTGCCTGTTCAGCGCCTAAGAAAATCCGTGTCTAAGGTGCATTGAGTTGCTACCAAGACTAAGAAATAATGGAAGTTAAAAATCAATATTTTGCTTAATCTGTATTCCCCTAGCTTCCTCCGAATCACTGAAGTGAATGAAGGGACTGTTCTCTCATCTGGAGTGGTTGCTCACTTTAACTTTTCCCATCAGTCTGTACTGGCTATTTGGGTCTGATAACCATGAGGTGAAGTTAGCAGTTACAATACACCTACTTAGTAATGCCATAGGCTTGAATTTATGACTTGATGTATGTAGGCAATTATTAGAAAAAAGCTAAAATGTAATCTGTATTTTGAGGCACTTAGACTCCTTCCAGAGTAAAGGAGCAATGAAGGCTAAGAACTGACTCTGTATCTCTTCTCACAGAACAGGTCTCACAGACAGAGGTACCTAATCTTAAATACAGTCTTGGCTCAAGTGTCTCTACATTTAAACTTGAACAACATACCTTCAAGCCTGTAAAAATAAAACAGTTCAGGACTATGGGTTCCTCAGACAAAAAGACAAAAGAAGTTATATATTGTTTTCCAAGAGAGTCCTGAAAAGAATAGATTGATTTTTAGTCACACTAGAGGATGTCTTGGGCCAAAATTTTTTCCCTAACAAAAACCACCGCTTATGGGAAGTGAAACAATAGGTGTAAACTACTGAAGGCAGGCTGCTGCTTATTAGCCCACATGGTTACATCTCATTGTTTGTCTGTGTTGCAATAAAGTTGAGCTTCAAAAGGAAAAGCACAGTAGTTTCCAGGCAACGGCTTAAGTAAACAGGGCTGCATGCTGACAATTGGTCACTTGGTAGTAATAGAATATGAATGACACCGTGTGGAAAATGCTCTGTTATTAGTTAGCTAAATGTTGTGAGCTACAAAAAAGAAAAGGCAGAACAATCTTTTGCAGACAGTGCATGGGAAGTGACCTTCCTTTGAAAACAATTAGAGATTAAAATCCTTTTTATTCCTGAAAGGTACAGAGCTGGGATCAGGGATGTTTGCCTCCTTCACAAGCCTGTGTTTGGGCTCTGCCCTCTGCAATATTGCAGGTCTGCAACCAGGCACAGAATCTGCTTCCAGGTGGAAGCAGTTGTTTTAACACTATTTCTTTGCTCGAGTATCTGGATGAGGAGTTGAAGTGAAACTGTGGCAGCTGGGGATGATGAACTGATTCTCAGTCTGGTAAGAGACTCTTGCTTGGGATATGACAAGATGGATACACTTACCTGGGACAAGATGCGTAAGAACCTATCAGGGAAGGAGCACAACCGCAGTACTCTGAGGAAAGGTCTGAAAATCAGTATACAAGCTTGAATATCCAGTTTTGAAAGCTGTCCCTGTTTTGGCAGCAAGTCACAGTCCCAGTGTCTTTGTGAGGGTCAAGCGAGTAAACAAGTTACTGAGTACAAATAAGAGACAAGAATTAAACAACACATTGTTTTGGCCATTCTTTTCCTACCAGGAAAATGGAGAGTCCAAACTTTCCATGCAAAATTCCAGAAGAGACCTTGGTTTCTGAGCAAGACACAAAATTCAACAGATGGAGATGGTTACCTACTGAGCTACTCTATGAAGGGAGTTAATAAGCCAAATGAGCTGCACACCTACACACTAAAACTTAATTCTTTCCCAGAAGGTGCCCAAAATGTAGTTCTTTTTGTTTGTTTGTTTGTTTTTTTGACTGGGAATCTTGCAGCGATTTAAATAGTAATAATAATAATAATAATGAAACAACAACAACAACAACAACAACCCAAACAAAACTAACAACCACCCCCCAAAACACAACCAAGAAACCACCCAAGAAACCCTAACAAAGGCCCCACACCACTATAGCAAAGCACTTAGTTATTTAACAGTTTCCTTTTGTAAAATAGGATTGATTAGTGATGTGCATAATATGCAGGTTGCTAGTGTTGCCCTCCTTGCCTCTGTCTGGCAAGGGCTCTGCCCCCATCCTCACTGGAGCTGTGCTGTGTGTGAGTGGAAGCTGTTTTGTGTGCAGTTATTGTCAATCTCTCCTGCTGAAGTTGGTCTGTTCTCTGAGGATTCAAAAGGGACTGTCAGGATTCAAACAGAGTAAATGGAAAAGGAATGGGTTGCATTTCGTGAGCTGTAGGAGGAAATTTATTCTTGTAGTGATGAGTCTTATAAAGTCACTTCTGAATACATTCAGAACAGGAGCTTTTTCTTTTTTGGGTGAGTGTTCTCATTACTAGGATATCCTAAAAATGAATGAATGGGCCAATGTCACTGAGCTTGAAGCTGATGATAAACCTTACTTATATAACGGAGTTAAATTTATTCAGTGTACTGTGGGAATGTTTGCTAGGCCAAGCCCTCAGTTAAAATATCTTGAAGTAGTTTGCCTTATGTGTTTCAGCAAGATAGAATTGCAAAGTTCTGGATCCTTGGGTCTTCCTCACCCACCTGACATGCATGTACTGAAGCCAAGCCCTGGGCAGATGGGCAATTTGAAATGTTGAAAACCAAATTATTGGAGTAGTTTAGGCAGTAAGTGAACATGAGCCTACCATTATAATTTTGGCTTAGGTTCCTACCTTGCAGTAACTCCAGCTTACAAAACAAAAATCCCTCTTGGTTTGTTTTGTACCTCAGTTTTCTGTGCAAGAAGAGGATACGAATGTTACAGATTTTTCGGTGGTCAAGGCAATGTGAGAAGGAAGCTGTGATAAGTATTAACATTTTGGCTGGCAAATTTTAAATGATGGAAAGGAATGGATTTTAAATGTTATCTATAATGGCAAATCTTTGCAAGGCCTTGGATACAATAGGGAAATGTTGATTCTGTTACGCTCACCTATGCCAGACCAAAAATGAAGTCATAGAACAACAGCAATAGCAACACATCATTGAAATAAACTTTGGGCCAACTGTTGACTTGCACCACAACTTTAAATTATATTTATTTTCTGGTTCATTTGTGAACGAGTAAAATCCTCACTGGCTCTGAGATGCAGAAAGTGCTTAGAAGGAGCAGGGAATTATGACATTATTAGAAAAAAATGCATGGGTGGGTATTGGGAAGAAGCAATTCAGCTTCATTTACTGCTTATATTCTCATCCTCTTCTCAGTAAGTAACCATGCAGATCACCACCCCCCCTCACTGCTCTTAGTCAGCTCTGCTTACATCTGTGCTTGGTGTTAAGCATCTATTCTGGCTGATATCTCCTCTTAGGCTGCACAGAATCAGACCTTGAAAGTTCAAGGCATTCCATCTGCCTTCTGTTAATTACCACTTTTATTCCTTATGATTCTGCTTCTTTCTAGGGGAGAAAGAGTATTTTTAATATTGCTTGTAAAGGACAATTTTCTCTAGTAAGATATGTAAGCACAAGGAATGTATTGATCTTTTCATGACCTTTTCTGGTAATAACATGTGAGATGTACTGCTACCTTCAAAGAACAGAGTGCATTTTCTCAATATCATGGAAGATTAAATATTGCAGTGTGAAATGTATAGTTCATTCAAAGGCATTCATGGCACTTAAGAACTTTAGACAAAGATGTGGGGTAGAAAGCAAAGGAAACACTGTAAATTTGAAAAAAAACCCAGCCATGACAAGCTAACAAAGCAATACAAACAAAAATTCAACCGCCCATCACTTGTAACACAATTTTGAGTGTTTGCACATAAAATCCAACAGTAATGCTGATAAGTTTAGTAGGTTTACAAATACTGTACTACCAAAAATTACATGTATATTTTTACTTATTATCCACATATCTCTTGTAAGAAAACCATGGCACTGGCAAGGAAAGTGGCAGGCTAATATCACTCATGAAATCGGTTTGGGGTGCTCTGTAAAGGCAGCACATTGTAATTGCTTTATTTCCATTGCTGCTGACATCCTTGTGCTCATGATCAGCAGAGAATGCTGGATCACAAGGGAACTGTGGTCTTACTACAGAATTGGAAGCTCTCTGTAGGAAGCTGAGGGGCATGCCTGCACTTAGGCTTTGTTGGTGTGCTTTGTCATGTATTGCTGATGCTCCAGAACTAGATTGAAACTTTTGGGTTGTTGCAGGAGCACTACATTCATCCTAGAAACCTGGTCTGAGTAGCTGAACACTTTACCCTGCGAATGACATCTGAATTTCCGTGCTTTAGCAGTGACACAGCTTGTCTTTCTGCTTGGATTTGTTAGCTCCAGTCTCACAAGTGCTGTAGATGGTGAAGAATAGACTTAAGTGTTGCAATTCTCCTACGTGTCTGTTCCTCCTTGATTTTTCTCTTTATTCCTGATTTTTGTCTTTCCATCCACCAACCAAATGGATGAATTCAAAACTCAGAGCAATGAACCAGCAGGAAGGTATAGTTCCTCAGAGACAGGTCTGGAAAACTTTATCTGAGTGTTTTCTGTGAAAACTCTTCATCTCCTTGTGTGCAGGAAAGGAGGAAAGTGCCTTCAGAAAAGAAATCGCTAGAGATTTCAGAAAAGAAATCTCTACAAACAACTTGAATTCTACTGCACTACTTCTAATCACAGCCTACAATGTGTTAAGACCTCAGAAAGTCAAGTATGATCTTACCCTGATTTGCATCTGGTTTCTCTTCAAGCAAGTCAATAGAAAAATGCTGAAAAATATTCAGCTGATGAAATACATATTTCTCAGCCTCAGCACTTAAAGCTTCTTCTGAAAACAAACTGGGGAGAGTTGTCTTGGTGAGCAGACCCACAGCACAATAGTCACTGCTAAAGATATAGATCTAATTAGGACTACATCCTAATTAGAATGCATTGAAAAAGTTGACCATATGGTGATAAAGATGGATAAATTGTGAAACCTTCTTGCCTAGCGTAGAAAAATACTTTTTTTTTTTTTAAAAACAATCTTCAGGGATTCATGGCTGCCAAAGACCTTTTTTTGATTAGAAACATAAGAAAGTACCACATTTAAAAGCTGAGGACATGTAGTACTTGGGAACAGAGTGGCTGATGCCTGACCTGAAGTAGATGTGCTCTGTTACAAAGCAAAGTTGAGAAAATTGTAGAAACCTTTGTTTTTGTTTTGTTTCTAAGAGTTGCTGTAACTGCACTTAACAGAGAACCTGGTACGAGTTCAGGCAGAATCTTCATAAAGCCACTCCCACCTTTCCTCTGCACATGTAAGCATTTTAAACAAAAATATTTGAAAGTACCACCATTTTGGAATTCTTATTTTCAATTAGTTTGCACCTGCCACTTCCCTTCATCTTCCAGTATGAATTGTCTGCTTTGGAATGTCACAGCTTGTGTGTGAGTATATTCATGTTCACAACACTTTGCTTTTCTTAAAGCAGAAGTAGCAGTGCAGTATGAAACCTTGAAAAATGTCAAGATTAATGCCCAGGGTTTCCTAAAAATTATTTCTTTTGCCTGGTTTCTGTTACCTGATGAGCCCTATTTTTCTTGGGACGCAGCTATAACTAGTCCAATATAAAAAAAAATAGCCAGAAAGATACAGGGAGGAATTACAGTATTTCAAATTGGCCACTAGAGAGCTGGAGGGAGTTTCAGGCAGACCAATTTTGTCCTTGCAGCTGCCTGCTGGCTGTTAGCTTTGAAAATACTGAAAATGTGGGTAACTGTCCTGAGACCGAGTTCATTTACTGCACTCCTGAAACTGAAGTAGAAAATGCACAGTAGAAGTTATTAGAGGGGAAACCATCACAGAGAAGGGCTATATCAGACCTTCTGATTGGTCAGCCTGATCTCAAAGGATGGAAAGGAGCAATGAAGTGAAACCCAGTGTTTGGGTTTTGTACCGTTCTTACTTATCTTTGAGACAGAGACATAATTATTCTGGTTGTGAAGACGTCTCTATGTCAGATCAAGCTTTAGATGGTTAAGTTGGTCTCATAGTCTGTGTGTGAAATAGTGGTATTTTAACCAGAATAATTTTCTTGGCAAGTAAAACAAAGGGCTGAAGTTAGTTGGTGTGCCCCACCAGCATGCCCAGGATCCCCACAGAATGGCTGTGATGGAAACAAAATTGGTTGCTGAAGAGTTGCAAGTAAGAACCCAGGCACTTGCAGGTGTCTGGTGTAATTTGCTTGTCTTCTTCCTGCCACCTTCCTTTCTTTCAGTACATTAACTGTTATTAGGTATTTGATGCAACTACCAAAAGCAATATTGCTTTTTCCAATGATCAGTTATAGATTTGGGGATATTTTATACAACTATCCCATATTTTGAAGATCAACAGACCAGTAAACTTTATAAAATTGTTTTTAGCTGTCCTTCTGCATTACTAATAACATTTTTTGAAAAGTGAAATGTTAATTAACTAATTTGCTCTTCCCCTAGACTTGCTGGACTAGTGAGTAGAATTGTCCTTTTCCTCCACTTTGATTCTCCTGGAGTAGTACATCTATCTTGCTTTTCGTTCCCCTTAATGACACACTTAATGAAAATGAAAATACAGCCTAATTCTGTATTTAGGCCTGATTCTCAAAAGAACAAAAAGCCGGAACCTCCATGAATTCAGTAATCAATAATCCTTATGCTCCTAGATACATTTGTATTTTGAAAAAATGTTCTTCCTCTTTTTCTTCTAAAACAATCATAAACATGACTGAACTATGTGAGTTTTCTTCTGTAATAAATGAAGAAAAATAAATATTTGGCAAAGACTGACCCAAATTCGTCTTTTCATAGCTTACTGTCTTCACTGACATTCTTTCAGGGATGACAGAGATGTCCCTAGAAATCTGCATTACAGTTAGGTTATGGATTTTTTGTTAATATATTCTCTATGGACCTATATTAGTTTTGTTTCAAATACCTGCATTAATAAAACTGTATTATTAAGTATAGACTGGCATTTAAACTATCTATTTAACCACTTGATTATTTACCTTAAAGCCAGTCAGGTTTCTAAAAATTCTTCTAATGTCATTGCATAAACTCTAGCCAAGAACAGACAGTATCAATCTTTTGGCTAATGTCTGTGTGAGTCCTTCAAATGTTTCTTTTCTCTTGCCAAAAAGAGTGAGGAAAATATATGATGACAATAATTCAAAAACTTCTGTGGTCTCGATAGCTTAGGCAAACATTTAATTAGGAATGCAGACAGGATAGGTGATACACAGTTAATCTTGTTTGTGGACATGAGCTGCTGCTTGAGTTTTGGCTTTCTGTAGGTACTTACACACTTCCTCTTCTTTACTCTGAATTATGTTCTCACTTTCCGGCAGTCTTCACTTTATACTCAAGGACCCTTTTCTTATTTAATATACCTATGAATAAATGGAGGCTATGAGTAAGAAGGTGTGAGTTTCTGGGGAAGAGACGTGTACCATGAATGTGGATGTACATACTCTGAGAGCAGGTTGCCTACAACATGTGGGTATGGATGATTTCCAGATCTGAGTGTGGACTCAGGCCCTGACACTAGCAGTCTGCTTTGGAAGCAGAAGTTAGTAGGTACTTGGTACAACTGTGTTATACATTAGATTGCTTTGAAGGCTTTCCATTTTACTGCATGTCCTCAGTTAAGTTTAAAAGGCTTCTAGGAAGGGGTAAATTCAGTTGCATGATTCACACTCATTTTCCATTTCAAAACTTCACATATTCCTATCTCAGAAAGCAAGCAACTATATAATGATTAGGAGACCTGTTATTATTCCTTTTGCCAAGTGCAAAACCCAGAGGTAAATTCTTCTGCCAAGGAAATGGTTTTTATAGGAATATAGGTCCTGCATTCAGGAGTTTTACTGAGATTAATTTAGAATTTATTGTCAATCACATCTGGCTTGACAGGTTCGAGTGCTTTATGCCATTCTTTTCATTGTACCTTTCTCAGCTCTTTTCCAGGCCACCCCTGTTAAAACACATACATGCACCAAAANNNAAAAAAAAGGAACTCCTTTTGTCCCAGTTCACTTCTTCAAGAAAGTTTGCTTTGCTTTTTGTTGGTTTTCTTATGTGCTGCAGAAACTGTTTTAATATGAGGAAACTGAGCTTTAAAAAAATTGGAGGCGGCTGCTTCATAATGGAGTTGTAGGTTGTGGAGAGGAGTTGGTTAATGGAAATGATCTGTCTCAGCTCACTCAACCTTTCCATTATAAAACTTTTAATAAAATGCTTGTAATGTTGATTGATAGCAAATATTGGGTCTCTGCTCGCTGATTCGATGCGTGGCACAGCACAGGGCTTCTCCTGCAGTAGGCAATTAACACTGAAACTCGAGCTCCTTTTCAATTATTTTAACCTGTCAGTCTCTGATTCACCACACCGCACTTCAAATTATCTTGCCTCTGAAATTTTAGTGAAGATAAACAAACTCCTGTCTGAAAAATTTCAGTAGAGCTCTTAAATATTATACACCCTTTTGGTATCACTGATTTTCCTTTTACCCCTGGGGACAAAAACAAGTGATGGTGCCATGATGACAGCAAGAGAAGTTCCCGGTACCACTTGAAATTCAAAGGTCCTATAAATGCCTTCAGGAAGATGACAGAGCTGATATCAGATACCAAACAGCCCTGCAGTTGAAGAAAAAGAGTAAGTGCCAAGGAAAACAAGGTGAAGAACACTGTACTTTAAAAGAACCCCTGAGGATTTTAGCCTTTTCCTTGAGAAGTCAAGAAATCTGAGAAAAATTCATGTTTTTAGATCAGTTGGTGCACTGATTGAGCAGAACACACTGTGGGGTGAGAGTTTTTTTATGGGTTTTGGAGACACTAGCATGCTAATCAACACGTTCTGTGATTTTCCTATGTACGTACAAACCAAGGAGAATTCTGTGTAATTCGTATTGAAAATCTAGTTTTTCTATTTGCTAGTCACCTGTACATAGAGGAGTAAAGACTGCCAAGTCTGTCTGATTGCACATTTGCCAGATGATTGTTAGATACTCATTTGCTGACTGAAAATGAAAGAATGAAGCCTTTTTGGGAGAGGAATGGGAGTAGTTAGACCTGAAACTTCACAGAAAAAAAGGATTGTTTTGAACATCAAATTTCTCAAAACACTTCTCATAATTGAAATGTTATTCCTGTATTCATTTAATTTTAAATGTGTCTAGTTTCATATGCATAAAATATATTCATATGCTCCTCAGTCTATATTGAATTATTTAAAAAACATAAGATAGTAATGTTTAAATTGATTGAGTCAAAATTATCCAGGACAATTTTAAGTTTTTTTTTACGTATTTTTCAATTTCTCAAAATTTAACTCTATTATTTTGATCATAGGCACATTTGCTCCCCCTCTCTTCCCTGTTCAGTTTTCTTGAGACAGGAATAATAACTTTCAGCCAACTAAATTTATAATAGAGTTCTTTGACAAGGCCAGTGTCTGAAGCATGTCAGTTAGCTGATCTGCAAAAAAATATATCCTAATCATGCATATATTGTAAATATGCTTTTAAGTACGTAAACATGCATAAATTACCAGAGAGCTCATCATGCAATGAATAACTAACAACTTTAGCAACTAAATATATGGAAATTATTCACAAATAGTTTAGAGTGTTATCCAATAACTCACAGAGGTGGCTGAAAAATCAAACTTCCTCTCAGAAGTAACTTATTTGACAAAAAACACAGGTGTATAGATCAACTCTGTTATTGGAGAATATTAAGAATTACGGGGGAGCTAATATGCTAAAGAGGTCAAGGCAACCCCTTGCTTTCCAAAGGTCCTCTTTATTGACTATTGTCCTACTAACCTGTTCCATGGCAGGAAAAATGAGTGATCATTTGCAGTAAAATGTGGTGAAAATACCTGCAATCCTGCTGTTCAATTTCACTTGGCCTTCTCGGTAAGACTGTGCTTTCATGCTACATTAATTCTGAACTTAATTGAGTGCTGTCATCTGTGTGCCATTTCACTGCAGGGATTGAGCCTGGAAACAAAAGAAAAGCTTTATTGATGGGGTAGGAGAACGTGTTGGCAATTACTTCTTGAAATGAAGGAGTGTGTTTCTGTAACAAGTATGCCCTCATGCTACCTGATCAGACTAATTGTAAAAGTTGAAATAAAAGCAACAAAAATTATCTTATATTGTTAATGGTATAGCTGAATTAAGTTTTCAAAGTAATAACATAAATGTAATGTAGAAAGCATTTATAAGGCACATTTCTCTGAATTTCTGTTCTCTCTCTTTTCGTGTGCTGATTGTAGAAATCAAGTTGTCAGGTACAAAGTAACACATGTAAAACATGAGCATTTTGGTGCCTGAGTTGTGGATTTTGCTTAGGTTTTGGTTTTATTTCTTGTGTTTTTTCATTTTCTTTCTTGATCCTGAGAATGTTTAAACTGAATGTATGTGTGTGTGTGTGTGTATGTGTGTGTATGAGTTTTCTGTGTGTTAAGAAGGCTGCAGGGTAACTTCAGGCAGTGGTTCCTGATGATGCTTTGTTTGGGCTTGTTGCAGAAATGGTTCCTGTCATACCTGGCATGCTCAGTCACCCAGGGGAGCTCTCTGCTTGTTCACATGATGTGATTTGTGAACTCCTGTTTGGGAAGTAGGAGGCATTTTGTTACCTTAGCTAGCAGGTGCAAATATATGTAAGCCTGTGAAATGTGGCAGACTGTTGCTTCTGTGTTGCTGTGAACTGTAAAGGTTTTATTTAAGTCACATATGAGTCATGGTGAAATTTGTCTTCTATAGTGCAGTTATCACCTTCTCCTCCTAGAAAAAGTGTTACAGGGATGAAGGTTTCAATAAATAAAGTATTTTTGCTCTTGTCTGATTTAAATAAAGAAAAAAGGGAGGCTTTTGGCAATGAACTCACACTTGCTAGGGCCTAGATTGTTGTCTGTGTTGAAAGGACACAGTAATTTTCTTTTGATTGCCAAATTTATTAAATTCATTTCTAGACATGGCTAGTTAACAGGTTGGCAAATGGTACCTTCAGTACAGATAAGCAAGCTAACGTTACTATTTTGTTTATCTAGAATAGCCTGGAGTTTAACAATTCATTATGGTTTATAACTACTTTAAAAGCTGCACATTTTAATAAATCACTAATGCTAGCAAGGCTTTGTAATGATATTTTTGTTTTAGTAAAATTGTCCAGTGTTAAACTTTCTGTTGTTCAGTTCAATATAATTTTATATGATGGATCTCGTGATCATTATTTAAGTGTATATCTCACATGAAGACCTATAGAATTTTTGACACTGAAATACTTATGTTTAATGCACTTACTGTAGTGTATGAGACCAGATATTCTGAAAAAGTTCTGTTCTGAACAAGAACAAAATATTCCACCTGATAATACAGATGTGTTTTCATAGGGAGAATAAGTTCTCTGTCTACTTTTTAACCCTGAATTTACTTGCTCATTGCAATTCCTCTGGTTGCAGCCATGTTTTACTCTTCATAAACATGAACTCTGAAGTCATTTGACAGTAAACCTGTTCTGGTTTGCAGTCCTTTATCAAGCACTTTTCCACAGATTCTTGTTGTGGTTTAACCCCAGCCAGCAACTAAGTGGCACACAGCTACTTGCTCCCTTCTGCTTCATCCCACCAGTGGGGTGGGGAGGAGAATCGGGAAAGACAAGAAGATAGAGCTCTAGGGTTGAGATAAGAGTAGTTTGATAACTGAAACAAAGCAAAAGACAATAATGGTAACAAAAGAATAAAAGAGAGAGAGAGAGAGAACCCAGAAAAGACAAGTGATGCAGAAGACAATTGGTCACCATTGGCTGGCTAATCTCAAATCCATCCCGGAACCATGACTGGCTCCCTCTTCCAGGTAACTCCAATTTGTGTACTGGGCATGATGCTTTGTAGTGTGGAATATCTCTTTGACCAATTCTGGTTGCTGTGCTGCCACCCAGTTTCCTGTGCACTTCCTCAGTGGAAAACAGGGGAAGATGTCCTTGATTTGGGTCAGCACCACTTAACAGCAGCTAAAACATCAGTGTCTTATCAACGTTACTCTTGTACTGAGTCCAAAACAAAGCACTGTACCAGCTCCTGGGAAGAACATTAAACCTATCCCAGCCAAAATCAGGACAAACTTTTGAGTGCTGATTGTGGTTATCCTTATTCTAATGAGAAGATTTAGTGATCAACCAAGCACATTATTGTAGATCAGAACACTTAGTTTGGTTCCTCCCTGTATTTATTTAGTTATTTCTAAACTTCTTCCCTTTACTTGGGATAAAACTGCTCCTGATGTTACTTTTCATCTGCCTTCTACGAAGACAGACCATAAGTCCAAAGACTTGCAAGGTTCCACCTGCAGAGTCCAGCCTGGAATCAATCTCAGGGACAAAAGCAGAGTTTCTGCTGGTGAGTTTCATTTTCTAGTGGGCAAAAATTACACAGAGAGTGGCTGAAAATTCATCATTGTAGAGCAGAGTTTGGTACCAGAAAGAACAGAATTATTTCTCCATTTCATTTCCAGCTGGAATTTTCATCAGAGATGTAACTGTCCCCCTTGGTTACATGAGCACTATCTCCCAGAATAGATTCTGCCAGCCCTTTTTAGGGATTGCGAGTCTTATAGGCTTGGAATAGGTAATTTTTCCTTTCATTTGTACCCAACAGAGCAGAAAATGCTGTAAAGCCATTGAATTATTAGGTTATATAACAGCCTTTGTATGCTTCTTAAACTCTGTTCTCATCCCATGGTCATTGAGCATTGCCCACTTTCTGATTTCTATACACCCGTGGGATATCCACTTCAATCCAAGAGCTTGTAACAGAGAATCCTTTACCAGTAAAATTCATGATACAATTCATGAAAACAAAAAAACTCCCATCATCCTTTTTTGATGAGGAGTGCCACTACAGATAAATCTGGTTTTGAGGGCATTCTTTCTGCATGGTAGGAGTGCCCAGGGAGGCAATTTTGTGTTTTATAAATTATAAAGCAAAAAACCCCCGGAAACATGGGAATTTTTAACTTTTTGATGGAGAAATGCACCAGGAAACTGAGGTTAGTAAAAACGTTTTAATATGTTTTTGTTAAGTTTGAGTTTGTGTTTTTTTACTGCAAAGAGAGACTGGAGGTTTTGCAAATTCTGGTACCTGGTTCTAAAACCTCTGTGCTCATCTCCCTTGGTATGAAGATGCAAATTGATATGAACTGTGTGTATTTCTTGGTTTCCTTGACTTCTCTTCAGTTTCCCGATTCTGATCTCTTGTGATGCTGTGGGACTACAAATAGTGAGATGAGAATGGGGGAATACAAGTGTACAGAACAACATCACTGGTTAAAAACACAAGCTGCAGTCTTCTTTATGCTGCCTTAAGACAACACCCACTGGCTGCTCAAAGAACATTCACCAGAGACTGGGGCAATTGGTGCGTAGCACAGATTATCTAAAGGACAAATGGGTAGATGGATGACAGAGCACGTTCAGAGATATGTGCCACATGAGATTATTTTCAGAGCAGCATCAGCGTAAACAATACTTTTCCAATAGGAGAATGGACTTCCGTAATACATTCAAATGAGAATGACCTTTGGAATTAGCATATGTAAAATAATTGAGATTCTCTTCAGAATCTCATGCTTAAATCAGCTTTACTGTTCAAATTTCTTATTCATACACAGCATATGGAATTGTAACAATTTTCCACTGGTGCTGCCTTGAAACCTCTCACACAGGTTGTCCATATGCCACCATCTCCTTTGAGGAATTAAATGATGATCGTCCACCCTTTCTTTTAGAGATTAAATTTGAGGTAGGTTTCTGCTCAACTACTGGTGCAATACATCAATGGACAATGTTCTCTCTTAAGACCTGGTTATTTTAAAAGCCCTCTGTGATGTGAATTGCACAGTTACAGTATGCAGTTTTATTTTTCTCAGGGTGTTACACACATGCTGAAAGTAGTTATATTCCTAGAATCCATTTCTCACACTGATGCCTCCTTGCTCTTTTCCCTTAGTGTTTGCTCCTTCTGAATGACAGGAATTAGTTAAGTTCTTTAGGTATTTGTTGCTAGAAAACCTTAGTTTCTGATAGCTCAACTTGCTATGTGCCTTCCCAGTGCAGAAAAAAAGCTGTCTGTTACACATCTGGATTTGATCTCTTTACTTAAACAGAAGGATTAGTCACAGAAAAGAAACTTAAATGCAAGATATGAGTTTAATGTTGAAATAATACCTATTCCCTTTGTGTATGTATTTCCTGTAGAAAGATATGGGTATTATATAAAGGTGTTTATAATGTTGCCTTTATAACACAACCTAATGTCTAATACTGTCGTTGGGATTGTTCTGGATTATTGGATTCTGCACAAGTGTCACTTTAAGACATGGAGAGCTTCCTTAGAGAGGTATTAGGTCCATTGTTCTCAGCGTTAAAATTTTGCTTATCAGTACTCCCCACACAGATCATTAAACAATCCTGGGGGAAGAGGAGGAAAAAAAGTCAATAAAATGTTGAAAAAGCAAAGTCCAAACCCTGTCTCTTGCAGAGTCTGTTGTGCATGGAATTGCCAGTAACTGTTGAAATCTACTGGAAGATTAATAATTTCTACTTTCTGCAGCAAAGGGGATCAGATACTGTGGGATGAACACTGTTGCCAGATTCTTGTAAATAACACAAAAAAGGGACAACCTAGTGATGTAGGGGTTACTGCTTCTAAAGTATTTGTGTGATAGGTCTTTTATTTCATTTTCTACAACTTACTGTAAGGACTGTGAAACAACAAGCATCCAACAACTTTCCTTCTTATAAACATCTTTGACTGAGTCTTCCCATAACAAAATGAGATAAAAAGAGATGAGACTTATTTGGTAGGGGGCAAAGGCTGCAGAATCATGCTTGACTAGGCATCACCGATAAATCAGCTTTTGGGAACTGGGGGTGAGAGGAGGACTTAGTCACTATGTGGATGATTTTATCCTAATGGACTGAAAGCCAGATGTTATATATGGCAGTAATTAAAATATTATGTTACAATTCTGAGAATGGCAATCTGTTTTTCTAATCAATAAACGGTGTCAAACAGCTGAAGAGCTGCAAGTTACAATTCCCCAATCACATGTATGGGGTTATTACGTTGCAACTGCATAGTTAATCAATTGGCTAACATCTGTGAAATGTCTCTTCTGCTAGATGCTGGGAGTTATCCTGTTGGATAAATTCTTGACTAAGACTGAATGCTGGTAAGCTTCAGCAAGGCTCTGAAAAGTGCTAATACAATTTCTGGTTTTTATCATTTGGAAACTAAAGTCAAACTCTGATTTGGTGTGCTTTTCTTGAGGCCAGTGTGGGATGGGATCTGGACTTTTCTAGAGGTGGCATGCACCAATTTAGGGAAAGAGAGGAGGAAAATTACAATATTCAATTGCTTCATGGTTTTTTTCAAGGGTATGGCCAACCAGTTGTATCATTTACATCACTGCATTTTGCTTAGGAAGAAAACATTGTGACACTGTAACCAGTGTTTCTAAAACACATTGCCAAAGAGATTCACCTTCCAACGCAGCCCTTAAAGTGAAGGAAAATCCTCCATTGATTCACTAATTAAGATATTTACATGGTAGCTGCTGAATTGTTCAAAGAGGCATTTTTATTGTCCAGTTGAATTACCTAAAGTCAATTGAGACACTTCATGGTAAAAAGTCTGTTCTTGTGGTATGGCTGCTGGCTGGTACAAAGCCAATTAGAGTCAAAGAGTGTGAAAATTGGAAAGAGAGATGTTAGTAGCTTTGCTTCCTACAAAAAGCAGAATACACAATGGACCTAAAAAAGATGCAGGAGAAGATCATGGTCCCAGTGTCGGAAATCAGCAAGGAATTGTGTTAGAAATTTAAAAACAATAAAATCGGTATTTACAGAGAGATAAGTTGTACCTTATCACTCATGAATATTATAAGGACAGATGAAATAAAATGCCTTAAGTGGGGTGGGTGCTGTCTTGATAAAGTAGGCATCTTAGGAGCACAAGGAATGCTGGAAAACAAATGGCATCCTGTGACAGCTGGATCACAAACTGCCTTAGGTGAAAGGTGCTTTCCACAAGGCCATTAAGATGCCGTTTAAAAATGGAAATCGCTGTTCAGTTGCTTGCATTCTGGGCTGTAAGAAAGTGACTTTATTTGCAGATTAGTTGTGCCGATTTTCAGACTGGGAGAAGGTGGTGGAGAGCACTGAGTGATAGAGAATTGCGGGTATTAGGCAGGAAAACTCACTGGCTCCTTACAGTGGGGTATGTCCTGTGTGCTTATCCCACAGCCCAGCCAAACGGAGCAATCACGAAAGGTGGAAGCAGCGGGAAACCAAGGCCCAGAGCAGCCATGGCCTCCTGGCGCATTTCCCGCCACAACCCGCGTGAGGGGAGGCTGCTCCCGGCCCTGCTCCGGGCAGGCTCTGGGCCTCTGCTGGCGCTTTCACAGCCGAGCTGCGGTGCCTGGTGCTGGGAGACTGGTATGGAAGTGTTGGTGGAGGGGTGACAAGGTAGAGCATGGGAGGGGCCTGTCATGGTGGGCTTGCTGTGAGGCTTCTGGCCCTCATGGTGCCAGGGCTCTGTCAAGGAGGGCGGCTGGGAAGGATGGATGTGTCAGCACAGCAGTGCCATGAAGACAGTAGGGGCAGGTGTGGGAGCACTCTGAGGGCAACGCATCAGTGGAGCCATGGAAAATACTGCAGGGGGGATGCAGGGCCTGTGCTGCCAAATCCACTGTTTTGTGCTGGTTTGTATTCAATCCTATGGCTTAATTTGCTGCTTAAGTATTGGAATCAGCAGTTTTCTTAAATGTTTCTGGTAGACAGCTGCGCTCTGCTGTGGAGGCAAAATATTCACTGGGTTTTAGCCCATTGGCAGCAGTGGGGAGTAACCCCCTCCAGAGCAAACACCCAGTGCCAAGACAGAAAGAGATCCTGAACCAGACTGGGCACACTCTCCCACTGCTTCTCAGTACTTCTGGCAACACCGATAATTGCTTTTAGTGAATATTGGCTTTACACAGAGGGCATATCTCGGCAGAAAATATCACCTGACTGAAAGAAGCTTGGGAAATAGATTTTATCACTGAATTAGGATAAAGGGCTTTTTAGATCTATTTGCAATTAGCTCAGCAGCACATTGTCCTTGCACTGTATTGTTTGTGATTTCATATAGTCTCCTGAGAACGTCTTGCACTGAAGTTTTAATCAAATTAACCAATATATTATTTTGAAATGGACTCAACAGCTGCAAGGTATCTGTGAACATTTTGGGCAGAAAGGAAACATGGTGCAGTATCACTGTGACTGCACAGGATATTGTCCCTCGGTTGGCATTAAAAGCCCTTTCTTTTAATCTGGCTACACCAGATGGGTTTACAATACATAATCCAATTCAGATAACTAACTGTGACATTCATAAATTTGAAAAGCCAAACCATGAAGACAGTATGGTATCTGAGGTCATATTTGTGTTTAAAAAGTGGATGCCTCTTCAGAGTTGGTGGCTCTTTTTGGGTTTTTTAGCTGCCTTTTATAGATCATCTGAACAGTATTTATCCTGCTCTGTACACTAGGACAGAGTCAAGTGAATTTTGCAGCTGACAGTCTCACCAAAGCTGTCTTCACAATATTTTTGTTTGGAAGAGGTACACATGGCCTCATCTTCTAGCAGCTGCAGCACTTCAAAGCATGAAGACAAAATAAACCAAGAAACCAAGGGGTGATGGTGCAGGCTGGCACAGAAGATAGAGGTGGAAGTTCATTCCCTCAAACTTTCCTTGCCATTTCGGATAGTCTTTTAGGCCTGATTCTCAAAAGAACAAAAAGCCGGAACCTCCATGAATTCAGTATTCAAAAATCCTTATGCTCCTAGATACTTTCAGGTTTGGACTTTAGTCTCTCCTTGTGTTTGCTCCTCACCTTATCTTACTGGGTTGTTAAATGCTCAAAGGACCCTGAGGCACTATGACAATCAGGGAAAAGATGCTCATGCTACAGAAAAACTAACCTCACCATCTGCTGTCCCATATCTCACACAGAAAGACTATTTGTTCATTTTCTGGAAATCTTCTGTCTATATGGCATGTGCTGTATACATATGTGCTTCTCAGAATTCTTTTATATTTTGGGGAGTGGTGCACTGTATACCTTCAAACTGGTTCTGGACTGCCATCAAACTAAGTTTATATTATGGATAACTTATAAATACTTGAAACCTGATCCAATACATTTCTGCAGGCATTTTCACAAAGGAAAAAACCCCTGATATACTGGTACTTAAAGGTTCAATTAAATGTGCCGCAGAATTAATGAAATCTTGCCTTTAGTGCATCTCCAGTACTCTGTAGGTGATTACAGTAAAGGATATTACTAAGATGGTACAATTGCTGGAAATTGCTTTAATATACTGAAATCTTGTTTCAATTTTTTTAATGTGAACTTTCTTTTTCTTTTCCCACTGAAATACTATGTATTGAGTTAAAGCAATGTTGCAAGTTCTCGATTCCTTTTCTTTGGCATATAGAGTGTGTACTGGTTAATCAAGGTCAGCTTCAAAAAGCCAAGTGAAGTCTGTCAGAGGCAATATTTATGAATGGACTTTCACTCTGCTGTAATTGAAATTAATGTTGAGTCATTCTTTCCAGTAACTTCATGAGTAGACAAATGTGAGTTGACAGAGGGATAAGAGGCTCTCCAAGAGATAGCTCAGAAAGAGGCCAGGGTTATATATTGCTTCCTGAAATGATAATACAAATGCTAATTGATCTAGAGGCTCTCCTGGAAGTCATGTAGGAAAAGTTTGTTTTCATTTTTATCAGGAACTGCTATTTGCAGAGAGTGACTCAAAGGGAGCAGGTGGACAAGTTTAAGATACTTATTTCAAGGTTAAAGTGTACTTCCCATTAAAGTACACAATAGTTGTATAATCTTTGTATAAAAGCTTAAAGCTGGGCTTGGATATTATCTGCAATAGGTCTTTGAATGTGTTATCTGAATTTTTTTTGTTATATTGAGTTACTTATTATGGTATACAGTTGTATTTTGTGAGATGTGTTTGCAGTAGATCTCAGTAAAACATCTGCACTCTGCTGGGACAAAAGAGAATCACAAAGGATTAGGGAACACATAGGAATGGAACATATAACATTTTGGCCATAGAAATTATTCAAAGGAGAAGATTTGGAATGCATTTTAATCCCTTTTAAATTCTACACAGAGACTGTGCAAAATAAGGATAGGAGAAAAGGAGATAAATGCTGTGAATTTAATGTTCCCTTGGTTTTTTTGTTTGTTTGGGGCTTTTCTATTGATTGCTTTTATTTTGTTTGTTTTGTTTTTATTTTGTTTGCTTGTTTTGGTTTTTTTAGAGCCAGTAGAATTTTCAGACATCTAGATTTGTAAAAACCTAATAAGCTTATATTGTTAATTGGAGCTAATTTTAAGTGATTGAAAAACTATTTTCCATTAAGAAACAGCAATAATGCTCCAGAACTACTTTTTTCTTGTGTCTGGGGCATGAAGTACACTGAGAATTTGTATTTGTTAAGGCTTTGATAGGGAGGATATTGTTAAATAGACACTCCTCAAACATAATAATTCTAGAAGATCTTGAAGTTCAACGTTCCTTTCAATTCCTTTCAATTTCTTGGTTAGCTGATGTTTTTTTATCAGTGTCTCTGGATTTATTTGGAGTTTTCAGAGAAATATTTCTTGTTATACTTTCAGTTTTATTGATATTTTTTTGTTCCTGAGCAAAAGCGATGAAATGCATAGATTAATATTTGCAGTTACTTTGACTAAGGCATGCCAGAAATCTGTTGAAGCAGCTTGAGGACTGAGCATTAGGAGACCATAATAATAATAATAATAATAATAATAATAATAATAATAATAATTTCCCTTGATATTCTAGTCTTATTTTCTTATTTGTAATATCACTTACTTTACTTCTTAATTATCTCTGGATACAGAGGAAAGGTTTTTGCTGAGCTATCAGTCTGTGTTATGTCGCTGCTACTGGAAGTTAAAGTAGAAACCAGTAAGGTGCCTGGAACTGGAAAAGAGCTGGTGTCCTCCCAGTTCTGGCAGCTGGGCATATGCCAATGGTATATTTTGACTGCTGATTTCTTAGGAGGCTCTTGTTAGTCCTTCTGAGCTCCTCAAGGCTTCTCTCATTTGAACAGTGTCCTCTACTTGCTTCTGAGATTCACAGTCAAAAATCAACCACTATAGCTTGGAAGGGATTTAACCATGTATTTCCTCCTTGTTTTTTAGCCACTGGTAACTGTACACTACAACTTATCCTGTAGCTCCCCAGTTATCTTTAGAATGCTTTTTGAGGAATTGTCCTCTAACTCTACCCATTATTTGGGTACCTACCTCACAGTCTTTGAGGAGCACTGGTTTTTTTAGGGCCTGACATGTCTTTGTGCCTTATGACCTTACTCGGTGATGTCTTTCCTTAATGGAAGAGGATCCACCTGGATTTTTCCAGGCTGCAAGCTAGTGTCTATTTCTCTACTTCTTCTGTCTTATCTGCAGCTTCTTTGAAATTTGGCATAGACGGGTACAAAATGTGACTGTGCCAAGAGCATTTATGCCTGCGCTGGGGGATGGTAGAAATAATCTTAATAGCACTGTTAGCATGTTTTATAGCTCTGTTAAAGAGCCTGTCATCAGATGTAGTGTAGTGTGGACAGGCTGAATCAAACAATCTTGTCCTACACAAGAAGTCTTTCTATCATTGTATTTTTTTCCAGTTTTTTTCCTTTGCCTCTAAGTTAAAATGAATCACAATGTGTAATTTTAAATATGGGAGGTTTTTTTGGTTTTGTCTTTTCCCTATAGAAATTTGGGTTCTTAAACAAATAGATGGAAAATGATGAGGCAAAACATTATAGCATCATGTGTCTGCTAACTATTTATACACATGATTGTTTCAAAAGCATATATCTTCCTGTAAATTCCTCAAAGGGAGTATTTGCCTACAACCAGCACTGTGTAGATTTTAGGCTTGTAATAATCTTTTCCCTAGGTGTAATATAAAAAAAAAAAAAATACAAATATTATTTTTCTTTTCCTGTGCCTTGTGTAATTAAATACCTCACAAATTACATTTTCTAGATGAAGTAGGAAGCATGCTTTTAAGCATTAGTAAGAGTCATGTCAACCAAAGGGATAAAGCCCTTGCTTGTTAGCTGTGGAATGGAAATGGTACATAGACTAATTCTTAAAGATCTAAACATTTGCATGTGCACTTATTTCCTGTCAATGCTGGATTTACTAGTTCATTTCTGATTTATTGTAGTGTTGTTTTCATTAGCACGTAAGTGTCCTCTTAGGAATTTAGACAGTTCTTCAATCTGCTGAAACAGAATTTTTTTGGGCCTGTGAATGACACAGGCTTAAAACATTTTGGTAGGAGACAGGACCGTAAATGAATAATAATTTTTCACCTGCAATGAGTAATGTAGACTACAAGCAACCTGTTTGGAGATTTGCAAGTAATTTTTCTTAATGAGGGGTTTAAGAGGTGTGACGATTTAGATATAAATATTTTCAAAGCTCATTGTAAATGTGCATTTGCAGTAACAAGACACAAGTTTTGATCTGCTCAATATGGATAGAGTATGCATAAATTAGTGTTTTGAGTAACAAGATTATCACATGCCACCTCAGAAGCTGAGTATAAATATTTATCTGCAATGAGTGATATATTTGAACATACATATATTAGTTAAGCAAAAGGGGTTGTTCATTTGCCTGTGTTTTCACTGGCTGTGGCTATGCCCATCTGTGTGTCACATGAGCTACTTGCCAACCCCTGCTTTTGCTGCATCACGGTGCGATGTTTGGGGAGCGTTTGGTTGTGTGCGATGGAATCATTGTCTGTGATTCTCCCCTGGGACCCAGACCATCCATGCAAAGCCAAAAGCACTCCAGAAGCAGAGGGTGTGTGAGTGTTAGTTGAGAATATAATTAGAAACCTTTTTATCTGGTGGGAAATGCTCCAAGAAATCATCATAAACTTGATATGTAAACCTGATTCTGCAGCTCTGTATTTGACTTCAGCATTTTCTGAATTCTGGATTAAGACTCAAATTGCAAGAGACATGATTTTGAACAAAAAGAATGTGAACACTTCATTTTTCCACTTTACTTCTATGTGAATGCATCTCAATTCCAGGAATATGGCATCAACAGTTCTTTTCCAGAAAGAATAAAAAAAGGTGATGTTCTAGACCGATAAAGATTTTGATGATAAAATTCTATGTATTATGGGATTAATGTTTGATCCCCTGGTTTGTCATAATTACCTATTTTCTACATAATACTGAATGGGAAATCCTGTTACCTCAGTTTGTAATTTGAAAAATAGTGATTTTCTGTCCCTAGCTGCAGAAATTGCTGTACTGAATGCAGTTTTACTGCCTTGTAAGGAGGTTTGTAAAGTTTATGGTTTATGTAACATGGGCCTTAGGTTTTTGCTGTAGTAGAAAATACTAGGAGAAAAGTTTCTGTAATGACTTGTTATTGCCTTTTCATGGGATTATGGTCATTAAGAGCAGATTTTATGGATTGTGTAGAATTCTAATTGCATAACAAAAAATCTTTTTGATACTAAGTAATTTGGATTGACAAGAGTTGTTTTACCCTTTTTCATGGAGTTCATCATCATGCCTCTCTAAATTTCTTAGATCTTGTGTGTTTACCAGCTATATGAGTTTGCCCTGCTCCATTGCCTCAGGCTCTGTGCATTTGCATTCACCTACAAAGTGCAAAGTGGCTGTAGAACATTCCTGCTTAGAGCTAAAGGACCTATAGTCCACTCAGCAAGAATGCAGCAGCTGTGTCTGAACAGGTCCAATATTCAGTGGGGACGCTGCATTCCATGGAAAAGGGCAAGTTCTTTCAATAGTGTGTTGCTGTTTCTGTTGGTGTAGGACAGGAAGTTGCTTCAGCCTTAACAACAGAAATGAAAGAAAGAAAACCCTGTTTCAAGGCACTGCATTTGCTCAAGGTCTTAATTTTAATCCTCTACTCTCATAGAGACAAACTCTATGACAACCAGTAGCAAATGACAAGGAAATTCATTGCCATACTGTCTATCACTATGGACTTTGCCAGAGGTATTTGTCTCTTAACTGTCTAATAATTTATAAAGGGCAATAAAACTGTGTTGGAGAACCCTGTGGCTGTGATGTGTTATAGTTCCAGGCTAGAGATGATTTACTCCTCTTGTCATCCTGGAGTGCTGCTATGATATAGTACCCAGGTTGCTGCTAAAACATCCATAAGTACCTACATCACACAGAGTGGTATAATTACAATATGTAACTTCTGGAAGCATCTGTGCAATTACAGGCCGAAACAAACTCCAGTCTTCAATCCCAGCTTTTACTAAATTCATCAGTTGGTCCTGCAAGGATTGAAATCAGAGACCTGGCTATCCAGGGATTCAATACAAAACAAACTTTGTGCTTAGGTCCTGTGCTCTTCAGTCTGCTAGCTGCCACATGTCATGGGGGATTTTAGCTTTGCTAGAAGTTGTCCAGTGACATTGTGTTTGTGCACGTTGAGGAACATGTGCTGCTTTTTGACTGAGCTAGCTAGCAATGATACTCCACAGCTGATCATATTTGTCCTCAGCCTGCAGAGACAGGAAATAGTTGCATGTGACTTTCTTGAATGAAAAGAAAATAAGAGCCTCAAGTTACAAATGAACTAATTCCAAAGCACCCACCAAATTCCGAAATAGAAAAATATCAGTATTGGGCTGAGGTCAAAACGAAGAAAAAAAGATGATAATTTATTTGGTGAGATCTTCCAAAGTATGTGATGATGTTCTTGTTTGCTGCTTAGCAACAAGGCCGGCTTTAAGAGTAATAAAGTATGCGCCTGCCTAATCTATCAAGAGTAACTTTCTACAGAAAAAAGAAATAATTACAATCCTTAATAATAAATTATTAAGGGATATTAATTATTTTAAGAAGTTGCTTACTGTTAATATTGGCAAACTGACAAATGCTGAAGCCTGTACAGAAAGAGTAGCAAAAAGTTAATCGGATTTTATGGTGAAGGCAAGAAAAGTTGCCTAGAAGCTTTCAGTTCCCATTCTGAACAGGATTAATGTACTGCAGTAAGACACATGAGCAAGATGTGACTCTACCTCTGAATGTAGAAAATGCTCTTTTTATAAATAGTTTACATCACAGGTTGTGTGACTGAATGGAAAGGCATCATCTAGTCTAGTACTACAGTACTTCCAAAAAAGGTGCAGGGTTATTATTGCAGCAGAAAAACTTAAATGTCTCCAGATATTCAGGTTAGATGGTCCAAAATTGCAATGTTGCTTGGTCTTACAGATGCACTTACTGCTCATCATTCTGTATTTATTTCATGTCATAAGAGGTGGAAGAAGGTTTTTACTTTAATGTATTTGTAATTCCCTGCGTGCAGTTCCACATTGCAGTTCCTGGAATTTCTTCTCTCACAACATAAGTGCTCCCATTTCTCTGAGTTTTCAAGCTGCAGCTACATACATCAGACAACCAAACACCTGTATTTGGATTAATGTCTGTTGTATCTTCTAAAATTTTCTGTGTGAGTCAGTTCTACATGAGTTTTATAGCAGGCTTGTAATTTAGTCAGCTGAGCACAGATAAAGGTGGCTAACTGTAGATGCTCACACTTCACTGTGTTGTGGATGCTCAAGAACACGGTCTGCTTTAAGCATATGTGTTTGTTAGGCTGTGTTGGCAGAATAGAGATACCATTTATTCAAATCCAAGTGCTTCATTTTCCTTTTTAATCATATAAATACAATAGTAGGGAAACCTGCACACTGCAGTTTTTATTTCCACCCATTTTTTTCAGTGGTAAATGTAACACTGCAGTATTGCTGCAAGTAGACAGAAGGCTTTTCCTGATAACAGATGGGGAGGATCTTGACCTATCCTTTGTCAAATATCACATGAGTCAGGCTACCTGATTGCCATCAGGCTGCGTGCCTGGGCGGGCGCCAGGGTGGTCAGGTAGGGTACAACAATGGCCATTCATCACGCCCAGCCTGTCTCTCCCCTCTGTCAGTAAGATAAAATGATCTAATATAATCAACTCTACAGGAGACACAAGGCTTGCTAGTGTTTTGTTCTTGGTGGAGAACCTTGTAAAAACAAGCACACACATCTACAAACAGGCCGGGAAAACTCCCACAGCATTTCCAGTGTGGTAACTGATAGCAGTCATATTCATGGACTAAATTGCTCTGGGGCTCCTCTGGGTTTATTTTTTTGCTTTCCCCTGTAGTGGTGGTGTCAGAAAAAAAAAGTAGAGATGTTTGTTTATTTGCTTATTGCTGTATTTCTGCTGCAACAGATAATGATGTGGCAATGACAATGGTGCCACATGGCTTCTGCCCTTGATGGTGACAGAAAGGGACAGAAAAAAGGTAGGTAACAGTGAAATTATGTAAGCTAGTAAAACAGTAATCCTAGGAAAGATTACTGCTTGGATTAAACAGGCTTTGAATACTTTTCTCTGTGATGTTTCTGGTAAATTTTGGATTAGGTGATAGCTGTTATGTTGACTTTGCACATGCTTGGCTTTGTTTCTTAAAATTTTTTGTCAAAGAACTGTGCTCAGCTCATGGGACTTGCAGCACCCATGTCCTGTCCATCTGACAGGAACCTGCATTTCTTATTTGAAATGGGGGAGATTAATGTAACCAAACCTTATCATAGAAGTTGCAGTTTGATGCTCAGAAGCCCTGGATGGTCCCACAGGTCTTACCCTACTGTGTGAGCAGATTTTGTCATAGAGAGAGACTGAAAGAAAACCTGACATGAAGGATTTATAATTCATGCAGACAATCAAATGAAAGAAATTTGCTTCCATGTTTTCCATACTGTGAGCACAGAACTGTCAGGTTTAGTGAGTTCAGCAGATGTTGACAATATCTGCCACATGGGTGAATACCCCACAGTGGCCTGAATGGCAAAATGGGCTTTTCTATTTTGAGTGGTGGAACACACAAATATTTTGTCTGAGAACTCATTATTAGCTATTTAGAGAAATGAGAGTTGTTAAAGGGCTCTCTTTGTCCTGTATTTTTATTTGTAGGGCATGCATGAACTGTGCTCTAATTTCTTTTAAAATTCAACTTTCAAAAAATTTTCTATACCACATTTTTTCTTTATACTGACAAATAAAAATGGGTTAAACTTAGTTCATTTAAGATATCTTACAGAACACAGTACCTGGTACTCTACCATTTTATTAAAACGAAAAACATTCTAAAAGCATTATATAATATTTTATATATAAAATACACACATGTATACATGTATGCATTATACAATTATATCTTTCATATAACATTGTCATATGAAAAGTGTAAATGCTGGCTGTGTTTGTGCGTATGGTTTCTTCAGCTTCTGTGAAGCTTTGGCCATTTAGGCCATCTAAGAAGTGTATGTTTGCTGTGTCTAAATTTAATTTCCAAGACTTTGACTGCAATTCTTATCTCTTCATAATGTTTTAATAAATCCAAGTATTTTAAGGCTGGTAGGTACCACTATGATAATCTTAGAGTTTTTCACATAACAGCTGCTAGATAATTTTATCTACATGAAGACCATAATTTCTAATTTTGTTCAGCTCTAGGCTTGTTCCTGTTGAAATTAAAGAAAAAAAAATTGCCCTTGATTTGAGAACATCATCTGGATGTGAGCTGATAGACCTGGGCCTTGCAGAGGCTCTGCAGAGCGGTAAAATTACTGAGTGCATTTGAGAGTGCTTTATGCTTCCTCTGGTTCTGTTAGTCAGTTTTATTATGCTTCACTACCCAGATCCTACTTGGGTTAACACCTAAAATTAAGTGTATTCTATGTTTTTGGTGATATGTATGAGAAACCATCCGAGTACAAGGAAGTTGAATGACGGGGGTGGGAGAAAGGTAAAGAAAAATGATTGGTAAAATATGCAGCAAATAAACCCTCCTTATATTTAGAAAATAGTCATTTGGGAGCTTCCCTCCTTGCCAGTGAAATGCTCTGTTACATTGACATGAAAGGAAATGCAATGAAATAAATAGAATATTTATTTCAAATAATTAATCAAAAGCAGAATATTTTACATTAATATTCAAGTGCTAAAACTGAAGTAAATTTGGCCTCGAAACAATGTGTCAGGTTTTTATTCTGAAAATATTGCAGCTAAACTTTGAAAACGTCTCCTTTTTCTCCCATTTTTGAATTAAAAAATTGCCAGAGTGGTTGCAAATTTGAATGACGCTGACCAAAATTTATTTTGTCTTCTGATGGAAAATTAATCTGCATTTATTTGAGTGCCTGAATTTCCTCAAAAAAGCTTTCAATAATACAACTTTACAGCCTACAATGAACATTACAATGTATATTTAAGGCATTAGTAATTGAAGTGATCTATTTATGGAGACCGTAATTCTAAATATAATTAAGTGTAGCTTACAATTTTAATCTGGGATCATGTTTTCAGGTTTTTTGTTTGTTGGTTTTTTTTTTTTAATTTCATGGCTTTCAGAATTTGAAGGCTTTATTTCAGGTATGTTGCAGTTTGAACACAGGGTACACTCAGTTTGTGAGCTTTTTACTGGCTGCAGATGGATTTCTTCTCTGGGGTGCCAATAATATGAGTGTCCTTTAACCCATTTCTGTTGAGCTGAGCGTGATTGACTTAGAGAGCATGAAGGCATTGATTTGCCTGCGTTTTTTCCAGGTGCAAAAGGAAAAATCCCACTCTTCTGCTTCTGAGCCAATTTTCCTGCCAGCAGTCAGCAGTTTACTGCCTTTGTAGTTGTTTGCTTTCAAAGAAGTTTATTTTGTTAGCTTTGAAGCCCAGAACACTGTGTTGGGAAGCCCCACAGAGGGCACTGGAGCTGGTGTGGGAGCAGAGGTGGGACCAAGGGGAGCCCCAGAGCCTGCCAGGAGAGAGCCTCTCTCTCACTGCCTCACGCCAAGAGGATTAAAGCAGGTTTGCTGCAGGAAATGCAAACAGCCCTGTGTTTCCCAGCGAGGTGTTGTGTAGATGCTGATCAATAATACTGTTACGACTTCAGTAATTGTATTAATGAAAGCTGCAGTTGAGATGTTGAGCAATTGAGTTTGTTTCCAGCAGGCTGTGCTGTAAGGGTTAGCTCAGTTCAACAGAAGCTGGAACTTCCTTCTTTCTGCTGGAAAAGAATGATAGGAATTCCTGTTGTGCAAAATACTCATGTAGGTTATGTCGATGTTTTCATGTACTTCCCTTACTGTCAGATACCAGGCCTATGAAATACTGTCACAGATGCAACAGCTGAGTTAAGTATAGGAACGTTATTTTCCATAATAAACGTTATTTATCCAAAGATTTTAGATCTGATGCACCGAGATTTTAGTTCTCTTTCTGTAGTAACAAACCAGCATTCGAATGTTACATTGTAGAAGACGAAGTGATATTGACAAAAATTTTCTGATGGATAATCTGTTTATACAGGGCTTGTTATCCTAAGTGGCTTTAATGGCACGCTGCCGACCATGTGGAGATTCAGGGGAGATTGCTCCCACTGTGGGAAATATGATATTTCCCGGTGTCTTCTCAGCAGCATGATTCTGTCTGGCAGCAATGGGCAGACAGCACCATCAGTTTTTTTTGCCAGTGAGACCCTGTGGAACTAAATTCAGTCCTCTAGGAAACAGGCGTAACTTCTTCACTGAAGGAGTCAGTTGATTTCTGCCTGGTAACATCTGGTCTGAATCTGGCCTCTTGTGGTATAATGAAATTTGAGGTAGAAATAGGAAAGGCAGTTCAGAGACAATGTCAGAGCTGAGTCTCTAACCTGAAAAAGTACAATAAATAAATATAGATTTTATTAAATTATTTTTGAAATTGAGTTTTTCAATAAAATGTTCACTCAAAGGTTTGGAAATATTTGGTCTAATTTTTAGCATACTTCTGCCAATTTATATCTTAGCCTCTGTTCTAGGGTTGATATTAGAAAAAAATTGCTTGTGGGTTACTTAGGAGGGAGTCCAATTTTAGTTTAAATCTTATTAAAAGTGTCAATACAGACAAGTGGTTCAGATTCAGAAGCTGATATATGCTTGAACTTCTGGGCACGTGCCAGATAAATTCTTCTTACTCCTGCAAGGTTAATACATTCAAATTTCTATAACCAGGTTGGGTGCTGACAGTGAGGACCGTCTATACAAGAAAATGTAGAGAGGCAGAAGAGTGTCTGACCCAGGAGATGTTTCACAGCTGCATTAAATCATGCAGGTGGTGTGGACAGACTGACTGGGTGGCATTATCCCAGCTCAGTGACAGGGCTGGATCTAGCCAGTGGGAGGGTGCAGGGAAGATGGAGCCAGATGAGGGACAACAGACATATTGGCAATAAGGGGAAATTCTATGAGATACCAAGGAAAAAAAGTAGCCAGGCAACAACGCAGGGTCCAGAGAGGTGGCAGAGCCTCCATCCACAGAGACACTCAGAACTCCACCAGACAGGAGCTTTCTCCAATCTAAATTGTTCTCTGCCCCTGCATTTCAAAGGGCTGACTTCCATGAAATCAGTTTTTCTTTTTCTCTCCTCATGGTCCTGGCAGGAAACCTTTTGTACCTCATTTGCATTTGGTGGGCATCACAAATAATTTCAAGCAAACCAGAAAGAGCCGTACATTTTTATACATGTATATAATTATATACATTTATATAACAGGTATTTAAATTGGGACATTATTTTCACTAAATTAATGCTAAAGACAAGACAAAAGAATCCCAAGTACTCAGGTTGATTAGGATGATTAGTCTTTTGTTTTAGGTAAGCCTTGTGTGTCTCTCACACTGTTCAGCAGCTGATGTGTGTGCCTGCTAATGCAAAAATACTTTATATTCAGGATAAGATTTACTGCATTTGCCCATTTGGGGCAACTTTGGGTATGCCAAGCTTCTGGTTTGTGCAAAATCATGTTTCATCAATGTACTGCTTGGAAAGAAAAGGAGAAAGAAGTAATGAGAAAAACAAGATTTGAGTGTTTGGGTGATTTTTAAAGTGTGATGCAGCCTGAATTTAATTCACAATGTTCATTCTCATGGGTTCATAAGAAGAATGGATCACAGTTTTGATCTGGCTTGAAATGAACTTCAGTTGATCAGGCCGATATAATGATATAAAACTGAAATAAAGGAAGTGATAACATTCATCAAGACAAGAAGGAATTGAGTTTCCAGGGGATGCAGTCTACCCTCTAGCTCAAGCACTCCATCTTGAATGGAATTTTTTTAATGTGATGTGATTGCTAATATGAGTCACAGCAGCATCCATCAGCTTTGTTTTGGAACTCTAAAAGATGCTTGAAATTCAAATCCAGATGCAGACTGGTCAAGAATTATGATTCATTCTTCTATTTAAGAAACATAAAAAATATCACTCATAAACCTCAGATGTTTTATCAGGTTTTATCTCAACAAGCCTGGTGTGTTTATGTTGATCCAACTTCAGCACAAATAAATTAGTAAGCTGTGTATATTTTGGGGTTGCACCTATAGTTTTGTGGTTTTTTAAATGAAGATCAGTCAGTAAAAGCACAATCTAGAAGTTAAGGGCATGCCATTTCCCATTAAGAACTGTTTGTGTTTCCTGCTTAATGTGTGAAGTCTGTGAAGGAGTTAACACACACAGAGCTACAGCTTTCACGGGCAGAAGGTGTCCTTGGGACAGAGATGGTTCAAGGGGGAGTGATGATTTGCCAGTGTGAGCTTTTGGTGATGTAGTGCTTTTAACATAATATCTTTTTGGAGGGTTTTGGCAGAGGATTCTCTTGTGGCTTCTGACAGTGCAGGAGTTGTCTTCCTCCTGCTGCCAAGTGCTGTTTCACTTACACTTAGTCAAATTAATGTCTTCCATTTAATACAGTGAACTGGTTTTCTAATTTCCCTCTTGAAGTTTTTAACACTAGTTCTGTAAACAATAGACAATAGGAATTTGTTCCAAGGATTGATCTGGAAACCAAAATGGAGACAGATAAAGGTGAAGACAACCTTTGTGACCATTCCAGCTTTCTTCCTTTACCAGTGGTAACTTTCTTCTTGTGGGACATTGCATTGCCTTGCCCTTTCTGCACAGGACAGTGCTGTGATCAGCTTCAGCAGAACAGTAATGACCTCTGAGTGCAGTGTTTGCTCGTGCAGGTATTGTGGAGGCCCTCACCAACACTGGTGTGCTGTGCACATATTTGAGATGAAACACTGGTATTATTTTCTTTCATGGCAAAAATGCACCAGTTTCCAGTTACTGCTTACAAATACCAAAACACAGCCGAGGCTGCAATTTACTTTAGGAATTATTTCCATTATCAGTGAATCATCTCCTTTTTTTTTTTATTAGATGAGAAAGGCACACATGCCACTAGTATACTAGTACTAGTGCACTAGTATATTAGAGAAAACTTATAATGAAGATGTGTACTTTTCCACTGAAATACCCAATGCATCTCATTGCAGAACAGCTGAGCAAATGATTGAAAATATTATAGCCAATGAGTTCCTGCTTTCTCATGATATATTAAGTGATTACTGTTGGACTTAGGCTTGTTCCGTTCCTTGGACCTCCAGCAACTGCACTGTTGCTAATTTGCTCTGTTAATTTGTTAATATAGCTCTGTTGTTAAAAATGGTTATATTTTAGTTGAATATAACTGAATAACCTTTCTAATGACAGACATAGGATTACTCTTCCTTTTGAATAGTGTGATATGAATAAATATGGGGACTAGGAAAATAAACACAATAGCTGTCTTTTACCATGTTGTCTAACTGTTAAGAGTCCTTACTGGTCTTCCCTAGGGACCAGTGTCGTATACTTGTCTATCAGATTCTCAGACTAGCCTTGATCTGTGAAATGATTCTGCCTTTTGCTTTCTGTTTCTGTGAATTGCCAGAGTCTCTCAGCAAAATACATGTCTAAAAATTTCCCATATGCATTTTGAGTCGAAACAAATCACTGGAATACGTAAACAGATATTGCTTTTCTGAAAACTAGTAATTCTTTGCCTGTATCTATTCCCCTGCATCTGGCTAGATATTTCCTTCTTTGTGCTAGAAACAACATCTGTGGGTGGCCACATGTTCATCTATATTATGAAATCCATCCAGATAAGCTAAATAAAACAAGAAAAAAACCTCCCCAAACCCCAACTTATCTGCACTGTGGCATTTAAAGAGGTCTAGCTAAGTGTAAGGCTGAAACTTGGGACTTTGTTTTGGTGCATTTTATCTCAGATGCCTTACCACAAGTTCAGGATCCTGTAGAGGATGCTGACTGACCTCATTGAGGACTTTTCTCTTGAAGATGAAATTGTGTATTTCAGGAGAGTTGAAATCACCACAGATGGATTAGGGAAGAACACATTTGTTCATCTAGATCAGTTTTTCTAGCTTATACAACTAACCTCATTTGAAATGACTGAATGACTTAAAGTAAGGAAAGGCTGGATTTCCATTAATATTCTCCTTCACATTTTACCATAAAATCCCCCAACAACCTCCTCCCCAAATGGTCCAAAGCCTAAGAAAGGATTAGAAAATAATTAAATAAAATTATTCTGCAGAGCACAAGGCCATCTTATTCTTCCTTTGGAGGTCAACCAGCCAGTGTTACTCTCCTGTGCTTCCGTGCTCAGTCCCGAAGCCTGGCCATCGTGTGTGCTCTGTCAGTTGAGCCTCTCGTGTCTCCACCACGGTCATGAGCAGCTGTCTGAGCTCCTATTACAATGGTGAGAATTCAGGAAAAGTGGGAGTAGAAGAAAGTAGACTTGATCTATTTCTCTTTTTGTCTAGTTCATGCATCCTGCTTCATGTTTATCCACTCGTGTCTATCCACTTTTAGGGACAGAACCTCCTTTGCAGTTCTAAACTGCAGTAGTTGCATGTTCCAGCTGTTTCTGTGGAATTTCAGGAGACAATGATGTATTTCAAACCAGCAAGATTTTTATTCTGTCTTTCTTCCCCCCCAGTTGCAAATTTGTGATCTGATTCCTGGTTAACAGCCTGACTGGAACAAGGGAAGGGGCTTTCTTCATCAGCTGCACATGTTTTAGTGCTTGGTCTTGTACATGTAGTTTCCTGCATATGAGCAGCTTATTTCTTATAAATCTTATTTTCCTAGGTGTTCAGTGTTGCATGATAATTATCCTAAGGAATTAAAAATATATTTTGAAAAATAAGTTTTTATTAAGACATAGTGAATAAATCTACTTACAATAAGATTTATCAAGCACAGAGACTAGAAATTTGAACAAGGATGAGAGGTGGTCATGACTAGATTCTTGACTTTAGCCTTGGAAAACTGTTTCTGTCTCTCAACAGAAATGCCAGACTTCATCTCTGAAGTATTTTGAGATGCTTGAAAATTCCTTAGCGAGGATTAGGTATGATTATTTTAATATTTTTAGTTTATACAAAACTTGTCGAATGTGACTAACACTGACCTTACCTCTAGAGGGCCTGTGCAGTTTATTATTTCCTCTTCCGTGTATCCATCTTATGGGAAAGGTCGTGTGCAAGAGCAACGTGTTATTGTAGTAGTGCATCAGAAATATTTGAGGCTTCATTGCCAGTGTGCCCCAGGGGCCTGTGCACTGCTTATTGCTCAAGCAGTTATAGCAGAATAGCAGCCTGTTACCAACTGCCCGAAAACTCCTGAAACCTTCTGCCTTTGCTATTTTTATTCCTTTTTTTTTTTTTTTTTTTTTTTTTTTTTTTTATGGCTTAGTATACTAGAAAACAGGATGTAGGGCCTTTAGCTGTGTGTCTGAGATTCAGTAGTTCCATGTTGGGGGTGGTATTGCATTACTTCAGCTGATCGGTTTGTGCATAGACACATGTACATTGGCTACAGTCTGGTTTATATCCTTTCAGCTTGCACCTGATAAATTGCAGAAAGCAAAAGCCCCCTAAAAATACTAAATAGGGATAAATGAAAACAAGCCATGAATTTGTTCCATTAATGGGATCCACATGTTCTCAGATCTGCCTTCATATTTTGTCTATTTTTTTCCCTAATCAGCAATTTGAGAGTTGTAGAGCAAATTAAGAGAAGAGCTTTCAACAACCGTAACTAAACATGAAACAGTTATGATAATGAAGTGCCTTTGGATCCCCTCAGATTCAGAAAGAATGGGAAAAAACTAATTTCCTGAAGACTTTTCCCATTCATTCTGCATAATCTCCGCTAAACCTCCTTCCTATTCTCATGGGGTGATTCCCCAGTCAGCACATCTGCAGAGGTGTGTGGTTCCTCTGCTGCGTTACAGCCCAGAGCACCTTCAGCTGTGACTTCCACTTCATCTCACCCAATTTAACTCTCTCCAAGTAGAGAAGGCTAATAATGAGCAGGTTGCCATAAGTTTTTAAAGAAGCAGCAGGAAACATCTTAATGCAACTGTCAGTCTGCACGTACTGTGGGCGCTCGCTCTCCCTGATAGCCTGGAGCTTAAAAGCGCTGTTCTCTGCCAAGGGAGAGGCGGCTATCTTCAATCTGGCATCTGAAAATGACAAAGTGATCTATCAAGCAGAATTAGGAGCACAGATCCTTCCTGTTCTGTTTAGCTTTGTAATTCAATCTGAGCCCAACCAGAGGCCTGGCCTGAGGAGAAGTGCTCCTTCAAATCTAATGAAGCAGTCCTCCAATTCACCATCATGCAAACATTAATATGTAAACTTCCTATGTATATAAAAGATAAAAAGGCATATTGTATCTGACAGAAGTTACTTTTCGAGGTATGGTAAATCTGAAGTTCTCCTTCTATTGGATTCTCCTTCACACTCTCTGTAGGCTTTCACAGCTACCTTTCTATTTTTCCATGCCACTCCAGAGCTCCTGGCTGAAGTCCTACCCTATGCCTAGGTATATTCCTGAAAATAGATTTAGAAGTGTCACATAGAACTTGTGAGAAACTTCTCTGGGCTGTGAGTAACTTAGTAACTTGAAGAATTTGAAAAGTCTGCTTACAACTTCATTGATTTTTGCCATGACTGTTTTGTTTATGTACTTTAGTCTGCAGAGTGAACTTTGTGTTTTCTCTACTAGATGAGTGTGGTCTGTAATAAGATTATCCAGACATTCTGGTTGCATTTTTTTTTGTTTGGATTTTTTTGTTTGTTTATTAGTTTTCTTAAATTTTTGTGTGTGTTGCAAGCTTGATAAAATACTTTGAAGTTATGATGACAGCATGTATCTATGTAAGATATGATAGATAAAGGTGCAATAGAACCTGTGCGTAAAGGAGGAACTCAGAATTCCTCAGCTCAGCGTAACTTTTTTACCATGTCCTATTTCTCTTCCTGGAATGGTGTTTCATGCGTGCTGTGCAGTGCTGGTATAATTATGAATGTATTTATGATACATATTTACTTAAGAGACTAGAGGTGCTGTTATTGAAATAGCATTTAATGTTTTCCCCTAAAATGGCTCATGCAAAAAATCATTGACCAAGGATACTTTCATCTGACTTCAATGGCTTTACTTTTCATTTTGGCTTGCTTCTCTTGCACTCCTGCTTCTCTGTGTCATTCCTGGTGTTTTGATTATAAGTTTTCTGGTTGAACTTGTCTCTCATCTCATATCTGTCCAGCACATCACAAAAGGACAATAACTTCAGAGTGCTTTCTGGATGAAACTGTTAAAAACAGAGAAATCTTTCTGAAGAATAGTAAAATGAGTATGTTCCTTTCGTTGCTGTTTAGAATCTGGTAAGAGATCAGCTAAGGAATAGAAGCCTAAATATGTGTGACTTCCTCCTGCAGATCCATTCAGAAGGTTAAACTTATTATCAAGGCTCCTGTGTTTGTTTACTGCACATGAAAGTTTTAAAGATGAAGACATAGAAAGTCATTACAGATGCTAAAACATTCTTAAATATTACACAGCAATGCAGTGGAAATAGTGACAAAGAGTAGAAATGCTTTAAAAACAACACCACTGATGAAAGACGTTGCGAGCACCTTCTAGAAAGGTGATGATTTGGCTGAAATCTTAGGCTGGTGGAGTCCTCTTACAGTCGTGCATTCTTAAGAGAAGCACCATTTAATCGTTCATTTTCCACTGAGCTTCAATATTGGTGCACAGCCTTAAACCAAACCAACTCAACAAATCTCTCTTTGGGCCATTTGAGTTCAATAACCTAACTTGGCTGTGGAGGCTTTTTTGAGGCATGTGTTCCATTCCCTACTTTAACCTCTGCTGCTTTCCCAAATCCTTGGGAAATTCTGAAAACTGAGTTTCCACTTGGAATGAAACTGGATGGAGGAAAACAGCACAAGCAATAAAGTGCAGCATAGTAGCGCACATATTTGGTGCAAACTTCATGTTTCTTTAGCTCACTTGTGGCAGTCTTCAGCAATTTCCTTTTCTCATCTAGCATAAGAGCTATTAAAAACTGATACGCAAATGAGGTAATGTCAGTTAATTTAATTTCTTTAGCAGAGAACACAGATAGCAATGGAATATTCCTTTTCATCTGTGATGGGGAAGGTTCTGGGATTCTCTCTTTTATCCCCATGTCATTTTGCCCAGTGATTTTCCAGTAATTCAGGAGTTGGCAGCCATGAAGGGCTGTACAGGAGCAGCATGATGCTCTGACAGCTGGATGACTCCAGCATAGGCAGTAGGCCAGCAAAGGCATTGCAAAAGTGTCCTGATTACTCTTCTGATTGGGGACAGCAGGCTGGTCTTTCCTCTGTAGTTTCCTATCAACATGATGTGATATAGAAACCACTTGACATGCCTTTGCATCCCTGGTTTTATTCCATGCTGCTTATGCCCGTAGAAGCTTGTACTGACTAAGCTATCCAGAAGTTTGGTGTGTTTGGGGCTGTTGTGCTTTTCTGTATAATTCTTCTGGTCAGGTCTATTTGCTTGAATCTTGGAAACAAAGCAACAGATAGCAACTAAAAAGAAAACTGTTTAACTATTTGTCTTTGCTAGAGTTTTCCTTGGAGATAGCTTTTGCAATTTGGAGTTAATGTTCGAGAATTGTGGGGTTTGACCCTAAGCATTGCCTATGGGAAGTGGGATGATCACTTCTTCCTTCAAAATGTCAAAGGCAACAGAGCTGTGATGGCACTGGAACTTTGATTTGAATTATCAAAACACTCTGTAAGGAATCACAACTCATTCCCTTTTGCTTCCCTGAAAGGACTGAATATTTTAGTTTTTTCTCCTCTACAGTGTTTATGCCAGGAATTATTTCTTATGTTTCTACAGATCCCCGACATGTAAATCTGGCTGAATGAGACCTGCTTGTCATCAGGAGATTCTAAGCATGCACACATTTTATATATCAAATCTGGAACATTTTTAGTGTAGTCCTCTTCAGTGTAGGTTTGAAAAAATGTCTCAGGTTGCTATTGGCGCTTTCATTCCTTATTGTAGTTGAAACCAACAATTGTATAATTGTTCCAGGCTGGAAGAATGTCTTAATTGACCCAAACCCCAGAAGTGCTCAGGGTACAAGCAGCAGATAACAGAGAGGCTTTTCTCTGTCCGTAGATAAATTGACAACACCACTGAAAACAGTGGCACACTGCTCTCAGTCTCAGGCAATGTGCTCAGGTCCAGTACTACATTAACTTGTTTCTTTTGGACACCAAAGAACAGCATTCCAGGAGGGAAAAGCAAGCCTTTCCCCTTTCTCCATAGCCTTGGGCTAGAACATGCGTGCTTATTATGAAGGAATGATTCATGTAAAAATAGAAACTCTTCATTGGTAATGGGTCTTCAGTGCTTTGGTTTATTTTGGTATTCTTTTGTCAGTTCATATGAAAAATGTGTTCTTTTGTTTGTTGGTGTCTTTTTTCCCCTCTTCATGTGCTCATAAATTTGCCATATTTGAGAGATTTTCTTACATGCAAACAAAAATTATGCTCTGTTCTGCTGAAGTTCAAGTTCTTGCAGAATAAGAGATAATGAAAAATTTCAGTAAGGTTCCCAGATTCCTGTAAAACATGAACAAAAACACTGTGTTCCTGAATAATCTTGCTCCTGAAAGGGTTGAACTTTCAACAAGGATTGTTGAAGACAGGCATCAGTATGCAAAATTCATCCCAGGTGGCAAAGGTATAAAAAGACTAAAACCAGGGGTCACAGAATAGGAAGTATTGAGCAACCTTAATAATAGGTGGTGCTATCAGACTTGCCTATAAATAATCCACATTGTCAGGAAACTAATGGATATTCTGCATTCAACATTGCTATGAGTCAAGAGTAAGTGGTTGACCAGATTTTCATTATTGATGTGTCTGCAGCTTTGTTTAAATATTATGCCTGCATTTGGGACCAGGGAAAGTTATAAGAATCCTTTCACCACTGGTGCTCTGTGACAGCCACCTTGCCTCGTACAAACAGCTGAAGTTCTCTAAGTATGTTTTCAGAAGAGTTGCTGCCACAGCTTGGGAAATGGAGGCAATCAATATGTTTTAGAACTTTTTGGGAATGATGGATCTCCACAAAAGATTGAGATAATTGACGTTTATTTCAAAAATCTTTTTAAAAAATAGGAGTGGATTTTGCTTTTTTTTTTTTTTTTTTCAGATGCAGGGAGAGCTTCTACCACTTGCTGGCAGAGGGGGCTATCTGTCCATGGTTGGCAGAACAACCTCCAGTCAGGAGACACAGCAGGGGAACCAAAGTCACTCTTGAGAGTAGTGTGGTACATAGGGCAAGGAAGCAAGAAAAACAGGAGTTGAAAGTGTTTCAGTGTTTTTGACAGATATAATGGACCCCCTTTCTTAGAACCTAATGGGAGGGGGGCAATATTTTGACCTCTTAGATCACTGAAGTTATTAATATCAATACTAATATTTTTCCCAAACAAAAATGCAGATACACAGGAGAGCCAACAAACTAACAGAAAGTGTTGAAAAGTAACATTTCAGCCCTTGTAAAAAGGTAAACAGGAGCCGTATGGGAGAAATTCTGTTGTTAATTTAGTTTTAAGTCAGTTAACTGTAGACCTTGGTACACTTATTTAATTCTCCAAGCCTATTCTTGTATTATATTGATAAGGCCAATTCAAAAGCAAAAACCTAGATTCTTAAATTTCTGCATCAAGATTCCAAGAGGAATGAAAGATGTATCAGTGAAACTGGCCTAGAATAGTCTGTAAACAGTCAGAAATCTTGCTAGAGGAATGCTGTGGAAAGTGAAAACGTTAATTTGATATGTGCCTCTATGTTACTTTGAAAATACAGAGAGAGCAAAACTAAGTACCTGCTAAGATGCCTTAATAATAAAAGAAGAGAGTTGAAACTCATCGAAATTCAGTGGAAAACCTTCTGTGGCTAGTGAGTACTCTCATTTGAATACAGTACTTTGGGCTCATCTATCCACTCATTCACTCCCATGTATGAACCAGTTCAGTCTGAATCTAAGAATGAAAAGAAATACCAACACCTTCTATTAGGAAGTAAAGGAGTTGGGGAGAAAGTAAATGACCTCCTGAATACTTAGGTGGGATTTGACAATGCATCCTGGCTATGCTGCAGCACCAGAGTGCTCAGCATGAGCTGGTTGAGCTGGTTGCCCACATATTTTCCTTTCAGGTGTTTCTTTCCCTGCTGCTGTGTGATCTACCCAGGCTCAAGTGTGCTTAGGTGTGTGTGCAGGATCCTGCAGCCACAGCGGGGGTGGTGCAATTAGGCTGTTCTTGGCTGGCAACCAGAGGCCTGCAGTTTGAAAACAAGCACTGTTGAATTTATGTAGGGTACACATTTCAGAAGTAAGACACAAGATCTGTACATTTGAATACACAGACTGTATTTCTTCTGTGTGGGGTGTAAACTCCCCTTTTCCTGCCCCACATGTCTACGTTAACTAAAGGCCACAGGGAAACCCACATAATTAAAAGGCACTGAGGTCATGAGCTGGTTATGAGGCAATTTAGGTTTCTTGTGCAGGCCTGCTGGGTCGATAGAGATACAAGCCTGCTCTCGATAGGAACAATGATCTTCTTTTGTAAAACATGAAGGAGAAAAACATGATTTAGGAAAGTCTAGTGCCTCACTGAGGCTTAATTGCATTTTCAGAGATGCATAAAGCATTCTGTTTCACTTCAGGATGCACAGGGCTGATCCTGTCACCACTGAAGTATTAAATCTGAGATGTATCACAGTTAAAGTAGCATCCCAGTTGAAAATAACATCTGAGTAAACATTTACTCACCGAGAAACTGAGTGTGGAAAATACCGCTTGAAAAGCTGCTCATTGCTATGAAACAGGACTGGGAGGAAAAAAAGACAATTTCCTGAAATTCCATTTGGCTTCACACCTCAGTGGTTCTCAGAAATCCCACAAGGAGTGTGTTCTTGGTGAATGTAAGCTGACGTTAGAGTGTGAGCATATGTGGGATGGCAGATTTTACGCACTCACCTGAACCAGGAGCTGTGCTTCTATTACATCAATACATGTTCTTCATCGATCTCCAAAAAATGCATGGACAACTTAAGCAATATAACTGCTTTTGATGCTTGTTGTTCAATATTTGTGTCATTTTTCTGCCCCAGCCTTGCTATAGAAATGTTAAAAAATGAGACAATGCCCTTTATGATCAGTAATTATGTCAATTTTTAACATTTAGCAAACACACTGATACTTCCACTGGAGCTCAGTGTTTCTCAGTGTTTGTGCATCCATAAGCAAGTCAGATGCCCAGAGGACAACTTGTGACTTGCAAGAGAGTCATAACTTACTTACATATAACTTTATTTACACATTTTAACAGCTTATTTCATATTCTGTTATTTTAAGAGTATTGGTCAACAATATCAGTGGAAATTTTTTCCTTCTTTTGAATTGGAAAGAAAATTCAGATTTTAGATTGTGCATCTCTTATAAAAAAATAAGAGTTCTTAATTTGGTCCTTTCTAAATGAAAACAAATAGCTGAAGGAAAGGAAGTGCAGACTATCCGGATGGCGAAATTGCATCCCAGGTTTAATGTTTTTGGTTATCAAGGAACCAAACAAGATCAGGTCTTTAGTATTGTTAAACTGATATCCTTTCTGCTTAAATTTCTTGTATTCAAGATTTATAGTCTTCATTTAAAATATATTATTTTACCTGCTTCAACAATGAGTGAAAGACTAATACAAAGCCAGTACAGTTCAACAAAGTCAGAGTTTTTCTTGCAGGCTGAATCTGAAGCTTAATCTAGCCTGAGAATTTCAACCTAATGGCATGTCATGTGATGCATATGGTATGGTTAATTTTCTTGCAGCTTTTCTGCTCAATATGCATTTATTAATCTATAGCTCAACTGCTTATATTAATGTTTTCTTGAGAGTAAAATGGCACATCATGATCCATGATTCTATATAGTGCAGCCTGGAAAAGGAAAAGCAGCATGGACTTTGAGTAGTTGATATTACTTTAAACAGCATTACACGGAGTGGTGATGTCCCAGTTCTCCTGAATTCTAACACAGTTCTCCCCACATCTGTATATGAGGTTAGATCGATATGTTTCTCATTTAACTAACATCTGAATCCTTCTGCAGGTGCAGGGTTTGTTTCGATGTACTCCCTTGATCTTGACCCATATCTGAATAATTGAAGATTGGGTAGAATCTTTTATAAATGAGGTAATCATTATACATTAAAACCTATTAGAGTCAATTGGTTTAATTCCCAGTAGAGCTAGTGAAGTCCTTATCTGTGTCAAAATCTTCTCAACAAAAGGACTGGCTGTAGCAGAGAAGATAAGCTTCTCTCCCCTTCCCCCCCGCCTTCTGCTGGCACTTTTAAAAGATCTCCTATGCAAAGGTGGCCATGTGGAATTAGCTGTGAGAGCAGGTGTCAGACTTGTCAATAACTAGCTAAATGTCAACAGCTTGGGTGTGGGGTTTTTTAAAATCTTTTAAATGAAACATGGCAAACATTGATACAAGGGTGTTAATGGCAAAATTATTGTAAAAGCATCTTTGCCAATGTTTACAACTCTCTGAGCAGCAGTCCAGCAAAATTAGGGTGTGTAAAATCTGCTGCAGCACTGGAATACTCAGTGCCTGTCCATTATCTTTCCTATCCAATGTCTTCAGAAGACATTGGTCCTACCATGAACCTGCAAATCATCACCTACAAAGCCATACTGTCTTTTCTGAACTCCATGTGCAGGACACTGTTAGTCCATAGCCCAGCCAACTGTCGACTTGTTTGGTGCTGTTTAACACAGGGATTGGAAATGATGATGTAAGATGGAGTGCAAAAATTATGTCAATTTTTTTAGTGGCATTTTTTCAGTTGTTTGAAAAAAGAAACAAAAGCTGGGATTAGCATACCTGTAATCTTGAACTAACCAGCTGGGAAATGAAGATTTATAGTGTGATAACTTTGAAAATGAAGGAATAAAAATCACATGCTATGGAAAGGGATTTTACACAATAAACAGTAGATAAATTGGGAATTTCATTCTGTTTGGTTGGGTTTTTTTGAGGTGGGATGTGGTTTGGGGTTTTTTCAAGTGTTATTAAAGAATGGGTTATTATTGTATCTTGTTATAAATGCAGAATTAGGAACTGGTAACTGATTTTAATGGGAGAGGATGTTTTCTTCTGGAATATCTAGAACACACATAAATAATATACATGGTTGGATGCAGATTTTGAGTGCTAATACTTCTGCCAATAACCTCAACCCATATATGAAGGAACTAAATTTCTTGAGCGAGATTGGGGTCATTCAGCCTCTGTGCTAATTTATTTCTTGTCCGTTGCCAGGCAGACATTGCCAAGTACAGTGAGTCAGATTGCATGGCAAGAACATGATATGTTTTATCAGGATCTGCCTGCCAAAGCTAGTCCACGTAATATTTTGAACTGCTTTCAAACTACAATTCCTAAGAGAGGGGAGAGAGCCTGGTGCTCTAATCTTCCTCATTGGTGACTTTTCCTGTTCATATTTATTAAAAATATTCTTAAAATAAAACCAGAATTTCTGATTAATACAGGAATACAACATTAGTTATGTTGGAATTATTTGATAGTATTTAGCCATAGACAAAGTTGGAATTTTATAACCTCACTTTTACCAAATGAATGAGTGTTAATGGGATGATGTAAAGCTGATTGCTATTTGTTTTAAGTCGTGAAAGATTATAAATTCCACTTATGGAAGTGGACAGGGTAGTAAATAAGCCGCTAGTCACCCACACTTAAAGACAGATGCAAATTGCAGCATGGCTAATTCCTGGAAAATTATTTTTTTCTTTATCAAGGTAGGAACAAAACTAGAGCACACACTCACCTTGGTGCCCTTGTTTTCCTGCATTTATTAAGCTAAAACATGTCCCTTATATGATGGCTTAAGGTGAAACAGAAGATAGGATTTTGGAGATAAGGACTCTTCAGGATTCACTCCATAATTCCTATTTATTAGCAGAGTGCTGCTGTAAAATGCCCACAGAGATAGTGCCCAGTAAATGCCTGTCAGTGGTGGGGGAGCAGTCTTGGCCCCAGCTTTGCTGCAGATCTGCTGATGTCCCTCCCTTTGCAGTGAGGAGAAGGCTGTGCTGCACATGCAGAGACAGAGCCAGGCTCCCTGTGCACAGCCAGCCACACATCACAGCACAGGGTGGCTGCTCTGATTTGTGTTGGGTTTATGGAGGTCAACCTGACTGAGAATCAGAGAATTTGTCCTGACATTGCACCTTTCCTGTGTTCTCAGCCAGGAGCAGAGCAAAGAAAAATCGCATCTACATTAACTGTAGAAGAATTTTCTGAAGCTGTCCTAGAGGGCACTAAATCAGTTGTGCTATCGATTTTGTAGAAAAGACAGCTGCAGAGCAGATGTAAGGACTGTGATAATCAAAATCATTAGCTTCAAGCTTGAGATAATTTGAACTACTTTGTTGTATACTCAAACAGATGAGCAAACCTACTGAATTATCTAATGAGTGCACAACTTAAATATCTGGTTTATGTTGCTCGTTACAGACCTGAACAGGGAGATGAGCATGTGGATATAGTGTGCAATTGTTCAAGTTAGCTAGGTAAAATTTCGGTCCCATCATGCTGTCCAATCCAGCTGGAAATGCTGAGAGAAGGAATGGCTCAGGATAACCATAACTCAACATTTTTGTCCTGTCATGGAACTGGTTATAAAAACTAGGTGCAAGCAATATTTGCAAAGTAGGTTTTTAGTTCCTTTTCTGAAATCTGTCCTGTAGCAAAATGGAGTTGTTTATTTTTTTATATAAATAAACTGTATTTTCAATAGCTACTTATATTTTGGGTAATTCGAGATGAAAGCCCTCTCATAATACTATTTGTTGGAAGCCCTTCTTCCTTGTATATCTTAGCATCTAGGTTTAGGGATATAAATGAGCCAGTTCAATACACTGGATTTTCCCAAATGTCTGTCAAGGAATTGTCTTTACTTTCTGATGATGGTGGCTAATTATGGTGACAACACAGGCAATAATGAGGAAATTACTTCACTTTCTACTCACTTTCAAAATGGAGACCTTTTCTCAAAGTAATGTTTTCCATCTGGTCTGAGATTTCACCAAGCTGCTGGATCAGGCAAACATAAGTAAGAAGTTTGATGGCTTTGCAGTTTGATGTTCTCATTATAATGTGAAATGTGGAGAGAGTGTATTGCGCTGGGCTGAGTGAATCAACTGAATATACAGGTACACTTAGCTTGTGGACTATAGTGGAATAAGTGTTTCTGTCTTGTGTTCTCCTTTGGGATATATGGGTTTAGGGAGCAAAACGGGAGGGCACCACAACTTTCTAAGCTAGATTTTTGCATTAAACTGTTGTGTACTGATCATTCTGTGTACTTTGGTAGAATTTATGGAGGCAAAGTACATTTTTTGAAATCCCTTTGTTCCAGGTTAGGACTTATGTGGAGTTTTTTTAATGTACAGAGAGTCTTTGGGAATTTTTGAACATGATGCAAAATATTTGGTTGGTTTTGTGGCTTAGGGGATGGCTCTGTACCAGATGATGGGTAAGAATGTCCATGCTTGTATAAAAAGTTGAAAAATTTTCAAATAACTGTCTTGAAAATGGCAATTAGTTTAAAAAGATGTTTTGTAGATAATAACTTGTTGATGAGTCCTTTAAGAGAGCAAACTGTGTGGGGAGGATCAGCAAACTGGATGAATCTGTTAGAATTTTCATCTGAAACTCATCTGTTGTGGAGAAAGCATCCAGGATGTCTGGATAGCCATGGCCTATACTGCATTGTATATCAAGACTGAAATGCTGGTGTACTTAGAGAAATGTCTTCTAGCCACCCTCAGCATTTCAGGTTTCTGTGACCTTATTACCATTTCTCTCTTCATGAAAGCTGGTGATGAAAGTGCACTCAATAGACCTCTTACCATTATCCAGCCTGTTTCCTGTGATCTTCTTAAAAGAGTTAGGTAGAATTCCTAGCTGGGAAATGAATCTTAGGGTTAATGCAGTCTATCTTATCTCAGATCCCACTGGGAGAATAGGCTTTCTGTAATTCAGCTGCAGGTTATCCCTTCTTTGTGCAGACAAGATGGATAGGGAGATAGAGATGCTTGTTTAAAAAAAAAGACCAGAGTAGATTTTTGTGAGACAAGAAAATATTTGGTTCCAATTGGTCACATGAGCAGAAAGGTTTGAGTGTAATAAACAGGGCATTCTTAGAAATGATCATGCTTTATTTAAAGTAATAGATTTAGAGAAATAAGGAATCTACATTATTGAAAGTGATAAAACCATGTTGTCAGGGTCTTAATGTAAAACCAGGTTCTGCCTCATCCCCCAGTCATTACATCTGTTAGCTATCTCCTGATTAAATAAAAGCTCTTTTAGATTTAGTAACTTTGCTCTGGATATTGAGGCATCACTGTGCATGTAATGGTTTTAATAAATTTCATTTATAGTACTAAACAGAAAAGCAGTCGCTAGCAGAGAGGGCTCTGGCTGCAATATGTTAACTCTTTGGAAACCCATTGTCAGCCAACACATGTCTGGAACCTCACCTACACCATTACAGACAACTGCAAATGATTAATGTGGGTTTAGGCAGTGTTTTAGGGTTTTGGTGTATTTTGGGATTTTTGGGAGTTTTTTGTGTGTTGTGTTTCTTTTTATTTGTTTAATTAGGAAAAAAAATATAGTAACTGTATAGTGCCTACAGTTGATAACACACAATTGTATTTGTGTTCACTTTTACATTGTGGCAATTTTTATTAAAGATAGAATTTTTTATAGAATATAAGTTTATAGCAAAATATTAACCCAAGGTTTTTTTTCTCCCTGGAGTGTTTTGACCCCAGCCAGAAAATTAACACCATCCATCTGCTCATTCACTTCCCCCTTGGTGAGGTGGGGGAGAGACTCAGAAGGGTAACAAAGTGAGCGAACTCTTGGGTCGAGATAAGAACAGTTTAATAGTTGTGCACCTGCTCACTGGTAGAGCATGGGAAACTGCAAAGTCCTTGACTTAGGGTCAGCACTGCTCAGCAACAGCCAAACATCAGTGTTATCAACACTGTTCTCAAACGTGAAACTAACCACTGCACTGTACACGGCTACTAGGAAGAAAATTAACTCTATCTCAGCCAAACCCAGGACTTTAGACTTCCAAAAATCCCAGAGGACACATCACAAGTGTAAACTCTTTGGAAGATAAGAGCAATCTGAAAGAACCGTGTAAAAGTAAGCCAATTCTCTAGACTTTGGACCTGATCTGGAGCTGACTGTAAGCCTATCACATCTGTGATTAAAAAACACATCTGTGTATAAATTAATTTTCAAGTAAGAAACAAGGCTCTAGATCAAATAAACACATTCTTGGTAGTAAAAGGTAATTTCTGTGTGATCCCAGTGAAGGGTTGCTAAGTCTACTTTGTGTAAATCTACAGAGGATATGCTAACTTTCAGCTGCTTGGCTCTAAATTCAGACTGAAACTTGACAGATGTGCAAGTCTGGAGATTGCCAGTTCAGATTCTCCATTTTGGCCAAAGGTTTAGTGTCATGTGTGTATGTATTATTATATCTTATTATTCATTGTGTGTGCTGCAGATAGAAGGGAATATATCCACTAGAGCAGAACCATCGTTTTAAGAGCAGCTTCATTATTTTGTGACAGCAGGAAATTGCAAGATAGCAGTAACTTTTATTCGTAGGTGTCATTTTCTGTTGTACAGCAATAGCAATCAGAGCAGCCCTGGGCCCAGGCCCATTCTGTGCATGTTAAAACCTACTTATCTGATTGTTCCTTCAAGAACTTTGTAGAGGGGAAACCCAAAAATTATTTAGAAATTATTTTTTAGAGAATATGAAAAGAGAAAACAAGTGAAGTGTATTTTTTTTTTCCTCTCAGATTCCAGAAACAGAATCTACACAAAGCAAAGATCTTCACTATTACATGAATATTTCTTCCTCACTTTCCTTTGTCTGTTGCCTTTTCAGGGACAAGGTAATACTTTTTTCAGAGTAATATCTACCTCACGGATTTGAAAGGGGCATTTTACTTTTGGGTTGTTTATGTTCATGGATAATATTGATGGCTTTTGCTATCACTGCTTACAAGCACTCATGGCACCAGGCAGTTGTGTGGGTTGCTTGCATCAAGTTATTGTCATGTACTTGGGAGATGGTAGGCTTGAAATGGCTCTGCAAAAGGAGCCACATTCTTGGAGACTTATCCGGTGCAAACTGTGCTGATCGAATAATAATCTCAGGGAAGGAATAATTTTTTTCCAAAATGAAATTGGCTTCAGTGCGTTTGAAGGAAGAGAGGACTGTGTGCATCAAAAAGTTACTTCTCTGTTGCTATTGCTGTTTGTACATGACTTTTGATAAAAGAGATAAAAATGTCTATGAAAAATGGACAAGCCAAGTGCTTTTCCATTGACAAGTGTGAGCTTTGGGTCAAAGCTAAGCAGAAAAGTGTGATTCAGTTTTATAGGTTGGGCTTGGGGAGGAAAAGTAACAGAATTAGAAGTCAGATATACTTTCACCTTTCCAAGGCCAATTTTATAGTCCTTGCACCTGTAATCTTCTCAGGCCTCTCAGATTATTAAAGTACTTTACTTGACAGTCTAAGTCACTTTGTGACTTTGGAAGTAAGACTGTTATCTTCTAAAGAATAGGAAGTTAAAGTGTGTTTCACTGACTTACCACTAGAAAATAGCATTTGTTCTACTCTGATCAAAGTTGGAGTTGGAGATTATTACCTCTTTACATTTGGTTGACTCAAAAGTCTTTATTATTTTGGAAATTCAATATGTTCAACTAAAGATCTCTGAAATAAATTTTTTCTCAGTTTTTGAAAAAAGATATATCTTGGAATTTATAATTTTCATGACAGAGGAAAAATATGAGAAAGTAATGATTGATCAAGAAGAGAAAAAAATCACCTCTTCCCCTTACTACATGTTATATTGATCAAGGGTTCATTTGTCCTTCAATGGTTTATGCCGGCTTTCAAGTCAAAGGTAATTTTGCTGCTGCTTCCGTGGCAAAACAGGTCCTTTAATGGCAATCTGGCTTGAAAGCTCACCAACCTGTAGGACTTGACATGGAAATAATATTAGCTGAAATAGTGTATTAGATACCTTGGCAAATACACGCTGTTTTCACAATTTTCATTTCTCTTCATCTTGCTCTTCCAGTTAGCTCTAAATTGGGCATTCAGAACAATTTTTATCTTTCAGCTCTTTCCTGTAGGCAATGTACTACAAATACGTAATGAGTGCTGTACTACTGGATGGCTCTTGTAGCCTAAGCAGTAGCTCGTTTTGCTCTCTTCCTCCTAGTGGCAAGCAATTGGAAGCAGCGGTAAATAACTAGTGTCTGCTAGGGCTTTCAGGAACCCAGCAAGAACATTTGAGAGACATTATCTCAACTGTGAGGGACAGCCAGCAGAATTATTTGAAGGAGGGTTTCCCTGAACAGTGGATCTCCTCTCACTTTCGCTTTAGCAGGTGCCAAGTTACTGCTCTAATGTCTGAAAATTACTCCATTGACTGCAAGGGCCATAACAGTCCAGACTGAGAAACAGGAGTCCAGCGGTTGTACATGGTTCTATATTTTGTGTCTGGGTAAAAGATGAATAAATAGAGCCTAATCTCTGAATTTGTCCTTGGTTGCTATCTGCAAGACATACATAGCTTTACAAAATGCAGGAATAAGATCTTTAATTAAAAATTTTCTAGCTGTATGAATAAACCAAAGATGCTTTAAGAAAGTGGTGAATGGAGCCATGGGGGAAAGGAATGGTAAAAAGAACAAAGTGCATGTGCAGAGATTCTGTAGCAAATTGCAGCACTTTGGATGCCCAGATATGAATTGACTTGAATCCAGTCTGAAAGTGGAGAGACAGTAGTTGACCTTTTCAGCTGTTCCAAACCGAGCTGCACTGTGACAGGGGTGTCCAGAAAAGATTAGCTATGGCAGAGACATGCTTTGCCTATGGGCAGGGTCAATAGGCCAGCAAAGTCAGCCCAAAGCTTGTCAAGATGGATTATGTTTCAAAAACAGCTCTTGGGTACACTTTATTGCATGTTTTAAACATTATTCTATGGTGTGAGCTTCTTGTGTTCATAATGCAAAGAGTAACAAGGCTGATTGTGAAGTGCTTTATTCCACGACATTGCTAAACTGACAAGGGTAACAGAAGCTTTGGTTTGAGGGTGCCAATTGTTTTATGGGAGGAAACATCAGTTAAAATCCTAGGTGTTTTAATGTTCCTTTTTCTGGATCAGCACTAAGTGAAAAAGTAGTCATTAGCATTCAAGGTTTCAGGGCTTTTTTTGTGATTCCACCTTTTTTTGTTCTGGTATCTTCCCCTAACTGTGCTGTGTAGGTACTCTAGTACTATTTCACTCTGTTAATTTTTAACTCGTTCAGAAATGGGTAGAGCTGCCAGGTTAAACTTAACAGAGTAGAATGGTTTTCTCTTCCTTTTGATATTCTGAACAGGCTTGAATCTTAGTAAATGGAATAAAGTTACACATTATAAAACAATGCAGGAAAACTAAACTAGCAGAGATTAAAATTTGGTCCAGAAAGTTTGAGTCAATGCATAAATCAGCCATAGTAAATTTTTTAAAGTATTTGTTGTGCCACTGTTTATGAAACAGAGACACTGTTCTTGGAAATCAAGAAGGAGTTCAGCCATAAAACATTATGGTCTAGTCTGAACTGCCAGTACCACTGTATTAAGTTGTGGCCTATGAAACTTATGAAATTCAGATTCTTCTGGTTAATACGTTTGCAGTAGGCATATTTACTTTGTCAGAATTGCTCTGACAAAAAAAATTGCGAACAGTCCTTTTGAATAATTTTTAAAGAACAGATATAAACAGGCTAACCAACAGTTTCTGCATAAAAGGATTTAGGGTTTTAGTCGATCAGAAATTGAATTTGAGTCAGCAATTTCATGCTGTTGTGAATACTGAACAGAGGTTTATAAACAGACGTAGAATTCACATGACACATGAAATAGCCTTGCCCTGCTTGGCATTGGTGAGGCATCAATAGGGATCTATCTTCATACGGCCCACAGTTTCAAGGAAAGATGGCCTGATTAGAAACACAAAGAAGAGCAGTGCTGAAAACAAGAAATCTATTGAGAAAGATGAAATTTGAGGTCCTTAGGCTAAAAAGGAACACAGGAGCAACCCTCAGAGGTGTAGAAAGGCTACAGCTATTACTTTTTGTCCATCTTTGGAGTGACAGAAAATAAGGAAAGCTGGTGATGAGCTCTGGCTCTGTCATTATGGATGCTCTCCAAACATATTAGAGAAACAATAGGAGAGACAGAAGCATGACAAGGGAAACTTCACAGCTTTTGCAAATAATGACCAGCTCTAGTACTGCCTACAGAAGTGCAGCTGAATCAGAATATGAGTTTAATTTGTCAAATGTGACTGATAATTCTTTTTATTATTTGCTGAGTAAACTCAAGGACTTTGAGATGACTCCCCTGTGTTTTGTGCATTGTTGAACTGAGTCATTCAGTTATGAGTCACCTTTCAATGGAAGGGAGACTACTCCTTCAACAATTATGGCAACTGCTTGTGCACTGGGATTTATTTACCTTTTAGTTACAGTAGTGCTTCTATTCAGAATTCATTGTTCTTTGGGTTATCTATTTCTGTAGCCTGTTTTACAGAGGAGTTGCAGGTAATGATGACTTTATGCAATGTGAAATAAACCTGACTATAATACTTCATGCTGCTCATCAGATTCTACTGTTATTATTGAAGTCTGTAATCATCCCTGTTTTTAAGACTAGTGGATGTTTTATGTGAGTGAGTGTTGGAGAAATGTTTCCATATTTTCATATGTAATTTCCCAATGTAATTTGTTAAATGTCTGATTCAAAATATCAGCATGAATTTTTGCTCCTTAAAAATAAAAGGCTGGTAGAAAGGATTGAGTGTGAATCCAGATGCAATTCAGGACAGGGAGGATCAATGTGTATGGTTTGAAAGGTGCTGTCAGATGCTCCTTAATGGGGGACACAATTGTTGGAAACATCAATCTGCAGCTGAATTTATTTGGCTTTCAATAGGGGATAGTATTTCAGATGGAAACACCTAATTGGTAGTACACAGTAAAAGTGGCACAGTAAAAATGTCTGGCCTGTGTGTTAATTGCTCTGTCTGAATTAATACAGTCATATTATTTATTGGAATACAGTAATCAAACCCGCTGCTGACTGTTACAAAGGGGGGCCATTTCAATTAACAGGCATTACTCCCATAGGGGCAGTAAGGAGAAGCAAGCAATAGAAGTGTGCAGGTATTCAGGGCAGAAACTGTAAATGAGAGAATGGCTCATTCTTGCAGTTCTTGCACCTTATTGAGGTGTGACAGGACTTATCCTTTGTGGAGAGTCTGAGTGATCTTGAGAATAGTTTCTTGTATTGTTTGTTGTATAATTCACGAAGGCTTCTTGTTGGAGGTGGTCCACTGGTATTAGCTGCAGATGTCCTTAGTGTCTTGGGGATAGACATCAAATGCAGCAAAGCCCAGTCGATCTTGGTTCATCCATAGTTACTGAAATAAGAGCTCAGATCCATTCCCTGACTCTCTAAGGGTAGCAAGGTGAATTTACATCTCCTGTTGCTTGCCCATGTAACAGTTGAATGTGTTGCCTGCCGCATGTCTTAGGTTTGAGGTTATTCTCATTTATATCTACATTGACAGATTGAGTCAGTGACAGGGAAAGAGGTGGAGTAGTGAATTTCTCTAGTAGGGCCTTCCCCAAGAGTGGGAGACTCACTGGCTTTGTATTTCTTCCCTATCCCACCGAAAACTTCCAAAATATAAGAGAATTCTTAATCCACCTAGAATTTGTGTTAATGGGTTATTTTTCAGTCTTCTAAATCAGTGAAAAAAATAACCTTATAGTTTTCTGAGGCCAGCATGAGGTACCTGTTGTTATTGTAACTGAAAAAACTGTCTCAATGTAAAAACTGTTACCTCAAAGATGATTTCTCATAGTAACATACATGTCTACACCATGAGAGTTTCTTTCTTGCCCTTTATTTTATGCACATCTAATACTGTCTTAGGAGACTGTTGCTCAGCTGGCAACAGAAGAAACACGCGAGTCTCAGAGCAGCAGTGGATTCTCCAGGCAGGACCGACCAAAGGCCCTGCCCTTCTTTATTTGCCTATTTTTATATGTTTCTAAAGACAAAGATTGGTGAAAGGGGTCAACACCCCTAAAGGTTTACAGGACAAAGACATGGTCAATCATCTTTCTCCACCCCAGGGAAAGGAATGAGAAACAATTCCACGAGTGCAAAACAATCCCGGCCGGTTAAGAAAAACAAGGACCATGTTTACAGAAAAGCATGGGAACTACAGCTACAGCGTTACAACTTATAGGGCCCTGTAAAACCAGGGCGACAGGAGACTGAATTGCCCTAATAGTTAATGTTTGAGCATTTTTATGTACTTTTTGTTTAGTTGGTTGGTCTTGGTTTTGGTTTCTCTAATAGCTTGATCCATGATTTTAGGATTTTCAGAACTTCCTTGATTTCAGAACTCCCTTGCACCAACCCTGAGCAATGTATTTGTGTGGCCTGGTATTCTTAGTCTATATAAAACATTATAGCCCAAATATTTCTCTTGAATGAAATATCATGTGTTGTCAGCCTGTGTTACATTGGGTTAGAAGCTTTGCATGAGGAAAGGGTATAAGCAAATGCAACCCAAAACATTCCTGGTACACACAATTAAGTTTACTATTTTCCCAATCTAAATGAAGACTGTAAAATATCAGCACACAAAAGTCCCAAATCATTTCATCAAGGGAGTTGTTTAAAGGTTACAGATTTTGACCAAGACACAGAGAGCTGTGATGAAAAGGAGACCTCCCACCTTTCAACGTATCACATTGCTGAAAGAAAGGTGATGTTAAACATAGATTTCAGAGAACAGATGACAGAATTCAGAGAACAGATGACAGATTTCAGAGGGGAGGTGATAGAAGGTTTGATGGCTGAAGTGGAAATCCAGCATAATTTATGGGAACTAAGTGTTTTGGAACTGAAGAAAATCTGTAAGAACCAGTTTGCAAAGCTGCTTTCTATGAAGACACTAAATCATAGAATCTAGAGTAGTCTAGGTTGGAAGGGACATTAATGATCATCTAGTTCCCACCTCCCTGCCATGGGTAGGGATCCTTCCACTAGATCAGGTTGCTTAAAGTCCCATCCAACCTGGCCTTGAATGCTTCCAAGGATGGAGCATCCTCAGCTTCTCTGAGAAACATCCTCTAATGCCTCACCTCTCCCACAGTACAGAATTCCTTTCTGATAACTAATCCAAATCTGCCCTCTTTCAATTTGAATCCATTCCCCCTTGTCCTGTCACTACATGCCCTTGTAAAACTTCCTCTCCAGATTTCTTGTGGCCCCATTAGGTACTGGAAGGTTCTCTAAGGTCTCCCAGAGCCTTCTCCAGGCTGGATAACCTCTCCCAGCCTGTCTTCATAGGAGAGGTGCTCCAGCCTCTGATCATCTTGGTGGCCTCCTCTGGACTCCCTCCAACAGGTCCATGTCCTTATGTTGGGAACCTCAGAGCTGATGCAGGGCTGCAGGTGGGATCTTATGGGAGTGGAGCAGGGAGGCAGGGTCTCCTCCCTCATCCTGCGGGCCACGCTGCTTTGGATGCAGCCCAGGATGCAAGTGCTCATCTTCAGCGTTCATGTTGAGTTTCTTATCCACCAACACCCCCAAGTCCTTCTCCTCAGGGCTGCTCCTCATATTTTTGCTTTAAAATCATGTGAAGGCAGGAATGGAAATATACTAAAATTTCTGCATCTTTAGTCAGAATCTTGGCTCTTATTACAATATTACTTTCAAACCTATGTACTCTTATTTTGTTGATATAAATTATGTTGCAGTACTATACTAGGTTCTATCTGTTCCTTCTCCAATGGAAAGCTGTCCCTAAGCCGAGGTTTCTAGTGTTACATTAAATTCTTGATGTAAAGAAACAATACTAGAATGTGGGTATATCCATGTGTGTATATGTCACCAGTGTAAAAAGTCTCTGTATAAATCAGGATGCCTAGTGGTGAGGAAGCTGGGACAATATTAATTTGCAGAATGCCTCTTGTTGCCCTAAAGGGCACCAGTGGTGGGAGTGTGGGTGGAGGTTGACTGGGGCTGTTTTCTGCAATTTTTCCCCATTAAAGGCTTTGCCTTGTTTCAAGAGATTAAGCATCAATCCATTTGACTTTTGTAAATAATTTAAATCATTAGCAAAATAAGCTTTTCCAAGGATATGTGGGTTTTTTCCCTAGCTATTAAAATATGGGTAAAATTTAGACATACATGAAAGTGTTGGTTTGAAAGAATATAAACTTTGTCAATTTTTTCCTTATTCCTGTGTTTTTTCTTGAGTGCTTAATGTGATAGAATTCAACAATGTTTGCATTTCTTTCTAAAAAGAAGCTAAGCTTTAATTATGAGTCAGTCAAAAGTAGAATTCTTTGGTGTTACAGATTTGTTCTGAGTGAGTTCAAATATCAAATGTAGTTTGGAACAGCACGCGGTAGGCTTAAGAGCATCTTTATTGTGATGAAATTAAATTTGAACTGTTCCTTATCAGGCTTTACACATAATAGTTTTCCTGTAATTTTTATAAACCTTGCAATCAATCAAATCAATGGCTTAAAAGACTCAACAAAGTAGTATTTGACTCATCAAAATATAATCATGTATTTGGAATAGAAGAGGAACTGTTTATAAACTTCGGATTGGATATGTATGAAATCTACTTTTTCTGAAGTATTCATTGGTTGGAAAAAAGTTATATTGTTGTCTGTGAGGCCCTGAATTAGCAAAATAATTCAAAACTTGCCTTGAATTCAAGTGGGTGTGCTATCAGGAAAGTTTGATATGCCAGCCTGTTACAGAGCTGGGGAAAAGCTGATATTTTATTCTAAGAAAAAGTTTCTTTATTAAAAGGGAATGAATAAACATTGACCCCCCCCCCCCCCCCCCAAAAAAAATCAAAAGTCTTTATCAAGCACACACCCCAACATTTCACTGTGCTATATTTGTCAGTATTATGAGCAAATTACAGTATCAAACAGTTTCATTGTATCAATATTTGGTGCAAGTCAAAATTTCTCCTCAAACTAACAGTATTGCTAATGAATTCATCATATAAAAGTATGTGACAGTCCTATGGTTTTGTTATATCAGCCTTCCCAAATTCTAATATCAATTTGTCAATCTGGAAATAAGAAGAATAAAAATAAACCCCAAAATAGAGGTGGTTTTTTGACGTTAGGCTTTTGATTTAAAGGATTAGAGTTACATTTACAGTTTTCTGGACAGACAGGGAGATTAAAAATAGCCTTTTTGAGAAAAAGGTCCTTTTCTTGCAAGAGTTCTTTTAACATGACTTCAGAATCTAAGACTTTAAAGCACTTGCAGAGCTAGGTGAAAGCTTGCAAGGGACTTGTATTATAAATTTTTTTGGGGTTAGAAAAAGATTTCTGATTTATCATATCAAATGCTATATTCTTTGAAGATAAAGTCTTGTTTTTATGTTGTTATCATTGGGCTCTGCTCAGCTCGTAATCTGTGAAATCAGTAACAAAACTCTACATATCTACCATCTATTTCTATTTCACAAAAATGTGCAGCAAAATTCTTGGGGTTTCAAAATAATCATACAAATTGATCTTGCTGTGTATGGAACTAAATAGGTGATTAGCAGAAGAAGAGTAAAGAAAGTATTAAAATGTTTCATGGCTTGCAGCACCTTGAAAACTTAGCTTTTATGAAGTTTTTATGTTCTTTCTGCCTATTTTCTCTTTACAAATTACCAGTATTCTGTTTGCAGGAAGGTGCTACAGGAGTTATCTTAGTAATTTAGAAGGTCATCTGTAGAAAGAACCCTCTATTTTTAACATACATTTGTATGTTTTAGAGAGTAGGTGTCTTTTTATGATTCCTCTTAGGTTAATTATTCTGATTAGCTCTTGCAATTAGCTGAAGAATAATGGCTTTTTCTTAATGGATATTTTCTTACTTCAGCTCTCTTCTTTTGAATGTACTTCTTCATCACAGTGGGATGTATAGTAAAAAAGCCGCTTAAGGTATATGCTAGTGTATTTTGGAAATTAATCAGTACATGAATGAGCTACTATTATTATATATTCAGAATTTTATTCACTCAGAGTGCAAAAAAAAAATCAACTTGTGTTAGTTTGCAATAAATTAGCAATAGGATTTATAACTGTATTTTAATGGCAAAAAAATAGACCCCTAAGATTTTTGGTTAGAAAGAAAAATTGGTCTACTTAGGAGCTAGGAGAAGGTGAATTGGCTGCATAATTTCTTTTTCAATTCACTTGCTGCCACAAGAAAAATGCGCTTTTCTATGTTATAACAGTGTTTAAATAGGTTTGGGCCAGCTTTCCATTGGAGAAGGAACAGATAGAACCTAGTATAGTACTGCAACATAATTTATATCAACAAAATAAGAGTACGTAGGTTTAAAAGTAATACTGTAATAAGAGCCAAGATTCTGACTAAAGATGCAGAAATTTTAGTATATTTCCATTCCTGCCTTCATATGATTTTAAAGCAAAAATATGAAGAGCAGCCCTGAGGAGAAGGACTTGGAGGTGTTGGTGGATAAGAAACTCAACATGAACACTGAAGATGAGTACTTGCATCCTGGGCTTCATTGAAAGGAGTGGATAGTGATTCCTTGTGTACAGGCTGTCAAGTGTTGCGATGCTTTGGCTATCCCACAGTAATAACTGCATGCTGGACCTGCTCCTTTTCTGCTTTCTGCCTGTGCTGAGACTCCCTCCCAGAATCTCCCAGCCCATTTCCCTGTTTCTTGATTTATATGGTATGCACCATGTTTCCTTTAAAATCTACTACCTGGGTAGGATCCTCTTGTCTTCTGTGGCTTCAAGACATACCCCTAGTCCCCAGGTGCATGAGCCTGGAAATGCTGGTTCTCCTGAGCTCTAGCACATTTTGTGGAAATGACATATTAATTTTCCCCTTCACAAAGGCAAAATGGGGCAAGCACCTTCTGCCTCTTCAACTTCTTCATGGAAAGAAATGGAAAAGTGGCAGAGGAAAATAATGGAAAAAGGTATTCTGGTTGCCAGTATCATGGATGTGTCCACAGCACAGTGGTAAGTGCCTAGAAAGTCTCTCAGTTTTATTTGGTGTTGCATATGTTTAGAATTATGATTTTGTATTTTTCATACATTGAGCCTCTCCGGCATGATCTCGGTTCTTTGCTCTCTCTCCATCAGTCCTACCCAACAGTAATTAAGCTACAGTGGGCCCTTCCAAAGGCAGCAGAGTTTAAATATCAGTAATTTGATCTGCCCTGTTTACTGATCTCTGCTGTTAGCTGAGTTGAAAGCGAAATGTTTTAATTAAAACGATTGGCAATAAGTTGGTATAATGCCATAATTTGCACTGGGCCTCTTCTAGAAAATGACTTAACCTCTGCCTCTGTTGCTAAGGCAACTAATGGACATAATTGTAACTGGGTGCATATAGACAGCAAGTGGAGGGTCTAAAGCTTTTTTAAATTACTGGGGTATCATCATGCTGAAAGATTAAAATGTGATGTTAGTAAAATATATCCAAAAGTGTCTCTTCCATACTTTAATTTTCACATTTTATTTTTGGTAAAGTTTCACGCTTCTAAGCCTTCCAGTTTGGACTCTATATCCTCATGAGGTCATACTTAAGTACATTAATGCAGCAGTGTATGTATAATAATTTGCCATATAATCTGGAAATGGCAATGGCTATTCTACTGGGATTTAGAATAATGTGTTTGATGGAACCTTATCACCAATCTATATTGAATCAGCAAAGAGTTAAGAATTAGATCATATATTATAAAGTACCCCAAATTACATTTTTAGACCAAAACCACAAAACTTCACTTTTTTCCTCTTTCATTTGCTGGACCTTAAAGTTCTTAATGAACCTGGACCCTATGATAAAAAGGGGAAATATTTCTGAAATAGCCATAGGAGTTCTAAAATAGAGCTTAATAGATGCCCTTGACCTGATGTTTATCACTGCTGACCATGAGGAGTTTGATGGGGTCTTTTAAATAATGTTCAGACTCTGTACTTTCTAATTTGCACTGTTTTCCCCCAATGAAAAAAAACCCAAAAACCTTTAATATATTATTTCTCTATTGGAAAATAGTCAAAACTAGAGTCCAAGGAAATTATAATTCTTACTGAGAAGAAAGAAAGGGTGTGCTTTATATACTTTCCTCCTGACCTGATCCATGTCTAATATTTAGGCTCTTAAAGATAAAATTAAAGAGAATGTCATCATACATCGTGACAGTGCAAAATGCACATCTCAGAAGCATAGATTTAAACTTCTGCAACCACCAGTAGGAACAATGGGTTTAGTTACTTGAGGCCTTTCTCCTGGAGCATCTTCTTTACTTTTCCTATCTTTTCCATACATATTCAGTGTACCCTGAAGGCCAAGGTTGGGAGAACAGGGTAGTGGCAGAATGAGAAGTACTTAGCTGTAAGAAAAGAGCAGTGCCTGAAATACAAAACTTAATTGCACAGCACGTTTGCTTTTTCTTCATTCCTCTATTAGTACATGTAATTGGGCAAATTAATTTGAAATTTTATGCAATTTATGACTTTATAGCGTCGCACAGAATGAAACAAATGACAAATATTGTTTGGTTTTGTTTTTAAAAATATTGCTGGAAAGAAATTTTATTCCAGAATTACCAAACTCTTCACCCAAATACATCTTGAAAATTTAGAGTCTGAGCCATTAAAAATCAAATTGCTTTCGTGTCTCAAATTGTTCTTCTGTTTTCCATGAGACAAGGTTAGACTTTGCAAAAAAGTGGATTAATTCAGTAGTTTTACTAAGAACTTTATAGTGCTAGAAGACCACTAATTACTGAAGTTGCGTATGAAGTTACTGACAAGGGTTTTATATATAAAAATCACACTTTTATACACAAATGTTATGGTACAAGGTTAACAACTGGTGCAAATATTTATTCTTATGTTTCTTGTGCGCATAACATGAACTTTGTGAATTAGACAGCGAAGGACAATCTGAGACAGAATTCTGGCAAACAGGCTTCTAAATGAAAATGTTAAATGGTTTTCAAAAAGAGACACAGTGTATATATCTATCATTTGTTCATTCAAGATCACAGGTTGATTTTGAAAGGGAGGAAAATCTGAAAAATTAGAATAGGGAAAGAAAAGTGGAAAAAAAAATTGGAATGCAGCTCATAGAACTAAAAGAACAATTTCAGTTGAAATCAATAAAGCTGTACGTCATCTCTGTACTAAAAGTAGGGTTTTATCTTTGGCTACTGAAAATTGCAACATACCTATTGGAATTAAATTGTGTGCTTATTTACCCTTATTGTTACAACGAATGTTATTTACCATTTACAGTGAAATGACAGCAATATATCTGAAACATATTAGTTTTGAATGGTTCAAAATCTAATCCTCATTATTTACAAATGAGGTTGTGACAGCCATTGTTGAGCAATCCTACTCAGTGTGTGAAGATCACTCTGAAATTGTATGTGGTGAGAATGCCTGATATGAAATTCATTCAGGTGTCAAGGGCATTTAGTTGCAATTACATACCTTAATATTACATTTTAAATAGTACATCTGGTTGTGACAGTGCCTATAAAACCAGGGTTAGGTGGTCGCCACATAAAAACCTGTACAAGTAAAGTACAGTTTGGCCTGTAGAAACCTTCTCATTTCCTATCCAACCTTCTCATTTCCTGTTAAACTATGCTGAGTTAAAGAAAATGTATGCATCTATTCCTGTATAAAGTTTTCTTCATAGAAAGTGCTGTGCACTTAATGAATAGTGGCTTTGCAACATATGTATTTTGGCAAAGCAGAATAATATTATTTGTCAGCTTTGATTCACCCACAGCTGTCCTTTTTTCACCTTGGAAAAAGAGTGGGTTAAACCATCAGTGTGATACTTTTTTCCCTTAGAGTGTAGAACTCTGCATTTTGAAAATTCTCCTTCATTGGCATGTAAGATGTAATGGCATGGTTTGATTTCATGATTTTCCAAAAGAAAGAAGCCGAGTTTCTGTCTGAAGGTGTTGAGGAACACCAGTGATCAGAACAATCTGGGCATTTTGGAAGCTCCAACTTGGAAGTTTATTCAGTGCTATTGTATACATTGCCAGTACTACATTTTTCCCTTTGTAAGGGAGAAATAGAAAGGCTTGAGGAGAAGGATGTGGTATTTCCTAGAACAACTTGTTTAAGGCCAGCTCTGTGTGCCTCAGCAGCCCAAATAAGAGGGAGAGAGACTCTTCTCCTTTCTAATCTTTTTTCCTGCAAGATTTAATCTACTTTTGCACAAAAAACTCCTCAGACTTTGAATATTCAAACTTGGGCTTCTTATTAATTCCCACAAAAATCGCTGCAACCTAGAACTATCTTTCTCCACCGTAGTTTTTTCTCTTCACAATTAAAACAATATTTGAGTAGCTTATACATAATCACATTTATACTATACATAGTTTTAAAATTTTCTCTTCAGTAATATTCAAAATAGATTAATAGATGACTTTTAGTTTTAATGGCAGGGGCATGGCCCTGAAGATTTTACACATATTGCATTGCTCTGGGGTCTCTCTGGGCACAAATGAGTTACAACAAATGAGTTATAGCTGTCAATATCATGTCAAACTGTTCAGCAGAATGCTACAGTGCACTGTATTATGTGTATTGCAGGGGGAACAAACATTGGAAGAAATTACTAGCTGAAACTGCTGTATACTTGATTTGTTCATTATCTTTATTCTAAGCTTACAGAGAACCATGTAGGAACAAATTATAGTTTATGCATACCAAAAGTGTAATGGTTTATTGAGCCTGTTATTATGGGGATTTTTCTGGTTAAAAGCAAAAAGTATGAGAAATTGACTTTTCTCTCTAAGAAAGTGCAAAGCTTAGGTTTTTGTATCTTGTGATACGATGCATGATTAGTCAGGAGAGCTTGTTGTGCTGGGGAAGTCCATTTCTGACCTCCTGGGGAATTAACCATGTAGAGGGTGAATATGAAATGATCACAGAATGGCAAGGTTGGAAGGGACATCTGGAGGTCATCTAGTACAACCTCAGAGTCCCCAAGAACACAGTGGTCATGATTGTGCCTGGGCAACTTTCACAGATGTCCAATGGGGGAGGCTCCATGACATCTCCTGGTCAACCTGTGCCAGTGCTCAGTCACCCACACAGTAGAGCTCTTCCATGTGTTCAGGTGGAACTTCTGTGCATCAGTTTTTGCCCACTGCTTCTTGTCTATCGCTTGGCACCAGTGAGCAGAGCCTGGTCCATCCTCTTGGCAACCTCCCTTTAGAGACTGATAGACATTGAAAAAGTCCTCTCTTGGTTATCTCTTCGAGAGTCTGAACAGGTCCAGCTCCCTCATNAGTACAACCTCAGAGTCCCCAAGAACACAGTGGTCATGATTGTGCCTGGGCAACTTTCACAGATGTCCAATGGGGGAGGCTCCATGACATCTCCTGGTCAACCTGTGCCAGTGCTCAGTCACCCACACAGTAGAGCTCTTCCATGTGTTCAGGTGGAACTTCTGTGCATCAGTTTTTGCCCACTGCTTCTTGTCTATCGCTTGGCACCAGTGAGTAGAGCCTGGTCCATCCTCTTGGCAACCTCCCTTTAGAGACTGATAGACATTGAAAAAGTCCTCTCTTGGTTATCTCTTCGAGAGTCTGAACAGGTCCAGCTCCCTCATCCTTTCATTTCAAGAGAGATGCTTTAATCCCTTTATCATCCTCATGTCCTCCACTCCAGGATCTCCATGTGTCTCTCTCATACTGAGAAGGCCAGAACTGGACACAGCACTCCAGGTGAGGCCCCACATGGCTGAGGAGAGGGGCAGGATCAGCTCTCTTGACCTCCTGGCAATTCTTTGTCTAATGCACCCCAGAAAGGGTGATAACCTGTAGGTTGTTGATGACTGGGAAAAAGTATTTGGGTGCAACTGATGATTATTTTGGATGAACAATTTTTTTCCTGGCAGTCCCTTTGAATTTGTAGCTGTAGCTGTTTTACTGTCTAGTTTGAAGAAGAAATCTATATCAATTATGTTACATGGCTAGAAGAGAATATCTTTACTAAAAGCTGTTCAGAAAGGTCTTCAGAAAATGAACTATTGACCCAAAGTAGTAGAATTTGTAGTTCAAAAAGATAACTGGCACTAATTTCTAATAATTGCTAAAATTATATGGAGGTGTTTGTAGTCCACAGCCGCTTCTACAAGAAGTCTTTTACTATATCTTGGGCTACAGGCACTAATAATAACATTAAACTCCCCTTATCTAACTAAATATGCAGCTTGGAAATACAATTACCAGATTACTCCTGATAAAATCAAAGGCAAGTCTGGAAAACCTAGCAAAAATTACAGGAAACTTATGGTTATGGAAGGACTGTTGAATGACTTCTTCCAGATGCAGTATCTGCTGCTTAACAGTTACAGGACATTAATGTGCCAGGCTTTGGTGAACTGTAGCCATGAATTTTAATTGGATGGTCATCCTCCTGCAGATCCCCAAGAGGATATGCTGGAACAATTTTCTAGTAGGATGTTCATACAGAGAAGATGGAAGAGCAGTATAGCAGAATCCCTTTGAGAGTTCAAAATAATGGTCAGCCAGGACTCACATCTAGACTGGCACTTCTATGTTTTGTTTCTACATTTGGATTATTTTCTAAGTGCATATGGGGGCTCTGATGCTCAGGATGGTCAGAGATCCCAGGTAATATTCAGCCACAAATGATTTTGCTCCACCAGAAGGGTTTAAAGGGCATTCTGCTAAGCCTGGTTCTTGGGTCAGTCCTCCACTTCATCAGGTACCTTCTCCACCATTACTGTGAATGTGATGTTCCCTTCACATGTACATAAAAGACATATCCATGGCACCACAGAAATATAAGGAGAATGCAGAAGAAAGGAACTTGGAAGGGAAGAAATCAAGCAGTGGAGCAAAGAGCAAATATTTTGTGGTCCAGTTATATTTGTTAGGGAGGAACTGCAAAGAATATGTGAACCGGAAAGCAATAGGGACAAAGGCCTCTAACAGGCTAAAATGACAGGCTCAGTGAGAAGGTGATGTAATATAAGTTGCATTGGGCTCTGTTGGCAAATTGTAAATAGTTGTGCATGGTTGCTTTCCTGGATGAGAAGACATTGTGAAATTGTTCCTTTCCCATCCTGCCCCAGTGTGTCTGGAATGGGGAGCTTTTTACTTTGGTCTGTTCAGGAGAAGGCAATCAACAAGCCTAAGTGCTCATGCTTGAGGAGTCAGGTGCAGAAAACAAAGCCATGCAGATTTTTCCCATGCGTTCATGGAGCCCTTTTTGACTCTGTGGTCTGAAGCTTATGACAACTAGCTTTAGTCACTGCTGCAAGAAAGTGAAAATCTAAGAGCCAGTAAGCTGAGTGTAAGGGGTATAAGGTAAACTGCCAGTGATTTCATGTCCCTTCTCCTACAACAAGGAGTATGCACAGAACTTATGCAGGTTTTCTCAGAATGGCATTGCACCAATGGGAACAGTGAGGAGTTAATGGTATTGCTCATATTTAGATCTGTGTTTGATAATACAGACAGAGAATTCCCCAAGCAATTTGCAAATATCAGGTCAGGATATCTCCTGTGCTTGATTTATCTTTTATGTCCATTTAGGCTGACTGCCCCAGCCTGGGACTGTTTAGATCCAGGTAGAGAGGCCACCTATCCCCAGGAATAAAAGATGTTATTTCAGTCCACTGAAGACTCAGAAAATAGGGTTGGTTCTCATTTGTCTCAAAAAGATGGGTCAGTAGTAACACCAGGACAAGTTTCACCAAGAATGAGCTTGATGGAGTGAATCCTTTCATCTTGTTCTCCCTAGCTCGTACTTCCTTGGGGTATGGTTTTGATAGACAGGTATCAAATGCTGTGCAGAGACGCAAAACAGCCTTCCTGGGTCACCTCTGTTAGCAGGTGATTCCTGGAAGCTAAAATCTGGTTATGTAGAAGATTCATTCTGTTATACTCTGGGAAGGTCTGAGGGCAAGGACTGAACAGTGCTCTATGAGAAAGTGCTGGAAATATTCAGTTAAAATAGAAGTCTAGGCTTTATTAAGATACATATTGAGGAATGGAGATAGAGGTTTTTCTGTCAGCCTAGGTGATAGTCATGTGAGATAATTTTATCTTAGATTGCATAGTCTAAATAGTTCAGCCTTTCCCTTTTTGTTTTCGCAAATAAAAGCACTGATTAAATCACTCAAAATCCCAAATCTGGCAAAAGGACTGTATTTTTCCCCTGCAGTACCTCTGTTGTCGCTCCCAAAGCCTTGTAGCTGTAAGCATTGATATTGTTGTTATGCCAGATTCTCACACTGATGTGCAAGTTCTCCCTTTGTACCCCCTTTTCTGGGGGGTACTGCTTCTGTTTGCAGTACGGGATCCAATAATTTGCATGTACAGAGTTTACTGACAATCAGACATGTGGCAGCTGCTCCTCATCAAAAGTGCTGCACTTTCCCTCCCTCCCTCCCTCCCTCTTTTCCCCTAAAAGTAACTTCCACTTTTAGGCTTAATATATGCCATTAGTGATGGACCCTCTAATAAACTACTGTGAATGTGAGCCTGTTTTCAGCATCCTTTGCGCAGCACCCTGGAGTTGATGTGTGCTAACCCCTGTTACAAAAATAACCTTACATATATCCTTTCAATGCACCCAGAAGCTAAAGCTCTCTGAAGGATATTTTAGCATGTCACACTTCTGTTACACAATTCTTCTTATATGATAAGCTTAAAAACCCTCCAGTTATAAATAGTTTGTAGCTGTAGTTTCTCACATGCTGTTGACATTCAAGATCAGAGTTTCAGAGTTAGGGGGTTATAAATATATGAGAATAATCTGTGAAATATAGTTTTTAAATTGTCATTATAATGTCATTATTATTAAACTAGAAAGGATATTCAGTACAGCAAGGTACTATCCTGTCACATAAATGTTTGATGATCAAAAGAAATTGGTAAGATTTCGTCAAGTGGCAGCCTAAACAGAATTTACAAGTTCTATAGTGGCAGGACACTTATAACTGAGGCTGCTTTTCACATTAATCAATATTATATTTCACAGCAGAGCATTTCTCTTCTTTCTCAGTTACAGAAAAATAGTAATATTTTTTCAACAACTTTGTGAATTAATTAATGCCATTTATTCTTCTGATTCTAACCAAAGGTTGTCAGGTTCCCTTAGCCTGTGTATTGATCTGTAATATAACCTTCCATTTCCTGCATCTGCTATTAAATGGAATAAAATTCATAATGGTTGCACTCCTGAGCAGCTGTTCACCTCTCCAGTATTGTCAGGTCACCAGGGAAAGTTGCTAATACTTGAGCAGAACTTCACTGGTATATTGATGGCTTTTGTTGTTCAATTAACATTTCTAATGTGAAAGAAAAGAAGATAGTATTTAATATGTCAGCCGGCCTTAAGACAACTCTGTTTCCATTTTCTAATGCCAAAACCTAATACAATGTTTATGTCCATTAGAGTTAAAATACTTTCCTTATTATCTGCCTAAGTGCATTTTTTCAACAATAATAATGAAGGGCACTCAGTAAACTAAAGCTAATTAATCTCCTCAGTCTCCCTTTTGTATTTATCTGATGCCAAAAGCAATATGCTTTTTTCTCTAAAGCAGATTAAGACTAAACTGTGGATGGTGTCTCTTTCCTGAACAAAACCTGCAAAATTATCAATTTCCCTGATTATTGTTATCTCTCCTTTCAGAATGCTGCTTATTGCTAACCGGGTTTTTGTTTCTGCTGCTCTCTGACAGCAAAGGTTCGACATATTGCTGCTAGAATACAAGGAAGCTGCAGGGACCCAGAGCCCAGGACATACCATTCATACATTCTTGTGTAACGCTAGAGACACTCAAGTATCAGACTTTGCTGCAGTCCAACAATTAAGGGGGTTTGGGGGCACTTCTATGCTCCTAGAACGCTAAATCTCCATGAGCGCAAGTTGAAGCAAAGTAATAACATTTTCTTAATGGATCAAAACTTATTTGAGAATAGTGGAGTGGAGGAAAGAAGCCAGAGTTCATGGTGGTGTATCATAAAAGACATTTCCTTGGCCATCTGTGATTGAATTGTGCTTCTTTGAGCCAGTTCAGAGTTTTAAGAATTGAGTGGGGCCCACTGACACAGGACAACAGGCTCTTGCCTCAGGGCAGTGCCTGCTGCGCCAGGGTGTTTCAGAAGAAATGGAGGTTTCCCCTTATAGGATGCAGTAGATTGTGGGGGCTGTACCAGGCACACTGAGCGTGAAGTTTACGCTGAATTATAATTAATTTTTTTGATCACTAATGAAAGGATGAAAAATATAATTGGCTAGACTGTCTAGGCATTAACTTCTGCTATTATCGTGTTGAATCATTATTAATGCACTGTTATTTTTTATATTAATTATGTATTAGTTAACATGGAATTCAGATATTTTATGTGTTAGTGATGTAACTAACTATTAACCAAATACAGGTTTTTCAGCCTTCCTCCTGTAATCCTTCAACCAATGACTCCTTTATCATTCCACTGTCCTTTTTCAGGATGAATTTGGAGTGCAAAATTTGTTATTTGCAGAAAAACATCAATGTTCATCTTCACTTTTTTTGTTGAGAGAATATTCTTATTTTAAATTTTAGACTGTAGAACTTCTCTATCAGTTGGCAGCCTTAGCTTTGACACAAAGCACTAACTTGCAGTGTTCCTTTGAGGGTTTTTGTTTTGTTTTGTTTTTTTTAATAAAAGTTGATATTTTTATTTTCAGTCTTATTCCATAAGTGTATTGCACACAAAAGTGCATCTTATTCGGTATCCTGTATATATTGAAGACAAAGCCACACACCTTGGGAAGAATGGAAGATCAGGGAAACAGCTTTGATTTTGCTTGAGATTTTTTAAATGCCCAGGACCTTCTCCAGCATTAAAGGAATGGCCTTTTCCTGTTTTACTTTAAAAAGTATAGATGTCTGTTTTAAGTTCAAGTAAGTCAGAATGAACATTGTAATCAAGCCAAGTCTTGAATACACCTTCTTAGGAAGGAAGATGATTAAAAGTTCTGATAAAGTCTGTAAGGTTGCAGTAAAAGAATAAAAACAAGGTTTTTCTTAAGCTATTTTACAGAATAAGGAACTATGAAAATATCAAAAGGTAGAAAAGAAGTGGATGTGATGATTCCTAATTTTTTGTCTTTAAGGATAATTATAAGGCAAACGATCTAATTTTCTTTAGGGGTTTACTAAAGAGTCAGCCTGCTCCAGGAACCTTAATGCTAGCATCTATTCCCTAGGGTTCCTGCAAGTGTTCTGGTGGATTTTAGTCTTCTCTACACAACTTGCATCTATTCTTTTGAGCCTGAGTGTGTCTCAATTTTCCATCCACAAGTACAGACAATTTCCACTATTTATAAAGAGTTTATACTCTTTCTCCAAGGCACAACCCTTCTCCAAAAAGAAATTCACTCCTGCTGATCCTGTAGCATACCTCATTTTGGAGTCCTGCCTGGAGAATAGGGCGGGATGTTACTGGGTACTTTCATGTACAAACATTACTTTTAACCTCTGTGGTGGCTGGGTAATTTCTTCTCTCCTCTCCCGGTTTCTTCCTTACCTCTAGCTAATAAAAATGGTACTGGGATCACTTCAAAACTCAAGCAGCTGTCCTCATCAAAAGATGTTCTGAATATCTTTTTGCTTCAGTCTCTAGGCCTGCATCTCCACCCTTACAGTGCACAAGTTACATTGGGAAGATGGACTTAGCCCAAGAATTGTGTTTGCTTCTGGGTGCTGTCTGTTATGGTGAACATTGATTTATTTATTTAGTTATTTATTGAAATGTGGGGGAAAAGTTTCATACTTGGTTTTGAATCCTTTCCATGTTGTTTCTGAGTGTCAGAATCTTCATTAAGTGTGATGGTATGAGTTACTGAGCCTTTCAACACGTGATGTAGAATGGTAAAATACAGCTTCCATATTCCTTCCTTTTTTTCCGAAGCACTTTAAGCAAATTGGCAATCTAATTATTGATTTATAAAAGGAAAGGAATTAATACAGCCTCCCATACGCCTTGGTGGTAAGAGTATTTAAAAGTGAACTATGCTTAAATTTCATAAAAGCCTCCTCAGCAAATCAGTAGAAGAATATTGATCTTGAAATAAGTATGTGAATTCTAATTGTGTTTTGTCTTTCCACTGGAGGACCATTACTTTATTTAGCTGGAGTTCATTCTTTACTTTTATAGTCTTGGTGTGTTGTCTATGAAAACTGCCTTTAGGTTTGAGTGAGGCTTGTAACCACCCAGTTTTGCTGATCTTTTCTTTTCAAAAGAGTGTATTGACATGTGAGAGCTAAGGAGAGCCTTTTAAGATCAAGTTACCATCACCAAAAGTCTCAGCAGTATATAACTATTGTTCCTGGTATAGAGCTGTCTGTTAAATGAGTAAGTCAGATGCCAAGTACAATAATTGCTTCTTGCTGTACTTCAGACTTACAAATCAATTTATTCTGATTATAAACCACCATCTTAATAGCATACAGTGTAATTACATATATATTTTAATCTTGGAAAACCACATACATCTGTAGGTTAATCCTGCTACTTTCACAAGTAGATTTCAACTGGTAGAAGGGAACGGTCTCAGCTAGTTTGTAAATTTTGAAATACTGATCTGGCTATTCTTTCATCAGGAGATTTTGGAAAAGAGAGAGACAAAAAAGGCTGTAATGGTCACACACTCTACTGCATTCAAAGGCAAAGAAAAAGAAGGAAAACACAGGAAATCTGAAGGTTTAACAATGTTTTAAAATCAGTACTTTTGAAAAAAAACATTTTTAATGTATCCCTTTTTTTAAATTAAAAATTTAAATCAAAAGTTAGTTTAAACAATTTCTTCAAAAAGTCAAATATCTTTTGACCGAAACCTCTGTTTCTGTCTTAGCAGATAGAAGCAGCTTTACAGAATGTAACATATAAAGGTTTCAGCATTGGTGTGGTAGTCGAATGTAGAGATTTACATTCCTTTATCTTCCCATCGTGTGCTAAATTCAAGTGGAAGTTTCTTAGTGTTTTCTACATTTATAGTTTATATAACATTGTGCTTTGTTTTAACTGAGCTGTAGAACCTTTTAAAAGCAGCTCTGCAGTACAGACATCAGTAATTTTTTAGCCATCTGTAGTCTGGCAGTGAGTGGGCATGAGGTGCTCTCAAGGAGAACTTAAGCAAATTTTGGTAGGGAGAAATAGTAATATTTGGGTTTGGTTTCTTTGAATCTAGAATTAAGCTAATTCCTGGAGGGCATATAAGGGAAGAGTGAATGGAGATGGATTGTTTTGTGGACTCTGGATACCCCATAAAAGGCCCTGCCTGAGCCAGCACAGTTTTGTCATCCTGGAGCAATGGGTCACTGGAGTGCAGCACAGTGCTGTCTGCTGCTCCTCAGAAGTTTACTGATGGCAACTGCATACTGGTCTCTTCTTCTAGGGAGTAAGTGATAGCACAAGAGGCAGTGGCCCCAAATTGCTTCATGGGAGGTTTAGATTGCCTAATAGGCAAAATTTCTTCACCAAAAGATTTGTCAAGCATTGGAACAGGCTGCCCAGGGAAAGTGGTTGAGTCACCATCCCTAGACGAATTTAAGAAATGTGTAGACATGGTGTTTAGGGATAGGGTTTAGCCTTGGCCTTGCAGTGTTAGGTATCTGCTTGGACTCAGTGATCATAGAATAGTTTGGATTGTATAGGACCTTTAGATGCCATCAAGCCCAACCCTTCTGCACTAAGCAGGGACATTTTCAACTAGGCACTTAGTGTCCTGCCCAACCTGACTTGGAATGTCTCCACGGATGAAGCATCTACTCTGGGCAACCTCTACCAGTGTTTCAACTTCTTGTAGCAAAAAAGGCTCTTTTCCAGCCTAAATCATGCCATGATTCTGTGGACATGACTGACAGCTTACTCAGCCATGTCTGCTGGGATGGGCCAGAAATTCACATGTTTAGAACTTACTTCTGTCTGGCTTTTGTACTGTGTTTGCATTTCCTAAAAACTCTGTTGCAGCATAATTTAAACAAACTAACAACAATGAACAGTTGGGCTGCTTCCAGTTCTTCAGTTTAACACTTAATTGATGTTTTCCTGACTAAAGGCTGAATAATCTCTGTGTATACATAGTGAAGAAATACTTTCCACAAATCCAAATTATATTGGGTAATTTAGGTGCATAAAAGTTTAGCCTAATGAACAAGTTACTGCAGGGTAAAAGATTACTCAAATTACTCTGCATTTAAGTTCTGTAGGGATTTAGTAGCAGATTTAGCAACAGTTAGAATATCATTATGTGTTGGCAATTTTGGAGAAGTTACTTCAACTGCAGTAGGAGAAATCTTTATATCATATGAAGAGAAGACATTTGTAATAAAAAGCTAACAACTCAGCATCAGTTAGCACTGTTTCATAGCGAACCTACGTGGAAAACCTCTCAATTTCAGGGAGGGAAAGAATTTCTGGATATTTATATTCATTGAACTGGAGGAAAACAGCTTAGTTCGCTACTAGAAATAACAGCTAGAAAAGAACAATGTGTAGCTGACACCACTCATGTTCCTTCTGGCATTTGCCTTTACTTTTCTGTGCTTATCATTTCAATTGCAACTCTGAAACACAATTTGGAGACTCAGTCAAGTGCAATAAAAAGAAAATGGAAGACAGGATTTTTTTCCCTTGCTTGCCTGTCATAAAAACTTCAGCTGTTTTACTTGGAATCCTCATATCATGAAACTGAAATCTTTATGGGAAGATTTTTAATATCTAAAGTTAATATTGGGACCCTATTACGTTGAACAGTATATGAATATAAAATCTTCCCTTGGAAAACCTTAAAACTTGATGAACAAATTAACAAGTGAGGGAAATGAGGGAAAATATTATCCTCGTTTTAAAGAGGAACAATTGGCACATTGGGAGAAAAGTGTTTTTGCCAAAGCCACACTGTAGGGCTGGATGACAAAAAAAATAATGCTGTTTCCTCTAGCAGCGAAGACAGCTCTCAGTGCTTGCTTTTCTCCACTGCCTTTTTTCAGATTTGTATTTCGTACTCAGACTATTTGTCTGCTTACAAGTCATCAAAATGAATTGCAGTAGCACCCACAGAAGGCACATGGAACTGTGATAAAGGAAAGTAAAATCATCACCTGAGAAACTTGGTTTGAAACATTCTTGGGCTGACATTGGCCCTGAGAGCTTGAGGACTTACTGTGTCAGTCTCAGCCCCAGTCCAGTGCCTGACCATGAGCTATCATTCCTGTTTAGGAGGAATAAGGAGCTCAAAAACCTCTGCTAAATGCAGCTATTGAATGCATAAATGGATGTTGAAAAGAGCTCATGAATGGTAATTTTCATACAAATGTTTGAAAAATTCCTGTTGTGTCACTCTGAAAAAGCTTCCAGAGTTTACTCATAAGAAGGAATGTTGCTGTGTCCAAAAGAACCATTCAAAAAAAATGGAGGAATGGCTGGTGGATTTGGGTGCTCTTTTCTAAAAGTTACAGTGTTTGCTTATTTTTTGATTTTGTCTCTTTTACAACATCTTTGAAAACAAAAAAAAAACCCCAGGCAGGAACCCAGAAACATACAAATGGATAGCTTTAGGATCCTGATGGGAATACTGCCAACAAGGTAAAAAGAAATATTAAAAAAGTGCCAAACATGCAGACATGTCATCTTTTGCCTTAATGGGCACTTATAAATGTGCTACTTGCAAGAGATGTTCTTCCACAATATGATTGTGGTTATAAAACAAACAGCATGGTCAATAATATGATCTAATCTGATTGAAGAGGTCAGTTAGAAAATTATTACCCACTTTACAACCCATTAACATCAAACCTACATTACAGGAATGTATGTGATAGATTAAAAACTTGCTTACTTAAAGCAAGAAGGTCTAAATAAACTCCATTATGAATGTTTTTTTATATTTGAAGGAAAAAAATTATCCCCTTGGTGACTAGAATGCAATGCAGAGAGTCAGAAGAAGTTGCTGAGTTTAGCTTTTTAATCTCTTTGCCTGAATTCTATCTAGTAGACTTTGGGGAAGTGGAAAAGACATTTTTGGATGATTAGCTTCTGCTTTGTGATTGACACACTGAGGAGACTGTAAGAAAGCAATTCAAGGGAAATTGAAGCTGTTGAATGGAGTTACTGGAATTAGGGAAGAAAAAAAAAATGCTTTGCTTGATACAGAGCAAATTATTTGCTGTATCAGGAAAGACCCAATGACCCTTCTAATCTTGTATCCTGCCTGCAATGTTGATTTATACCAGATGCTTCAAATGAAGATATAAATCCCCATAATACGTTTACCTGTAATTGTATAATAGTGTGCAAGGAGGGTATGTTCTTTCTTGACACCAGCCCATGATCAGCATATGCCCTGTAGCATATGTATTAAAAGCTTCTGTCTTTACTCCTAGCTGATGAAATTGCAAATGCTTATGGCAGTCGTATAAATTAATGCAGGTGGATGGCTAAGCAAGTTGTGTGACAAACCACCCATGCTCATTGAATTGCCTGAATGTTATCTAGTAAATTCTAGGGCAACTTCCATAGGATGTTATGCCACAAAGTTAGGAGGACATTCTCTTGGGCTCTGTGGTGCCCTTTAACTGGTAATGACAAAGGCAGGTGCTATCAGTCTTCTGGTTCTAGTTTTCTGAGCAATTGTGCAGAATCTACATATATCTAAATTATCTTCTGGATCTGTTTTTATCCAATGTAAGGTGTTACGTGATCAGCTACTTTCTTGTTTCAACTGGCTCAGCTATATGCCAACATACCTTTAAGGTATATTGTCTGATATTTCAGATTGCCTTAGGTTTATTTTCCTGCTTGATTTCTATATAAATTGTCAGATGCAAGCTTCTGAGGGAACCTGTGGTTATGTTTGCCTCCAAAGTCCCTGGGGAGTAAGGTGAGTCAGAAGGGAAGATCTAGGTCTGGTCCTCTTTGTGTCTAAAACCCCATTTGTCCTGGGGTGACTACATGCATCCTCACCTGCAGTTAATGTTGCACTGGTGACAGACACATTTCATGTACAAGTGCGGGGATTGTCTTGTGTAATGTGCACTTCATCACTGCCCACAGCACCAGCCTGACAGATTTTGCTGGTGGCTGTACCCTTAGTACCTGCTCAGTCGTCTGCCCAGGAGGTCCTGGAACTTGAGAATGACTTGTGACAGTGGGCCTTAATGTAGATGTGAGAATACTGAATCTGTGTGCTGTGTTCAGGATGGCAAAGGGGTAATGAGGGCAGGGTTGGAGGAGCCCTACAGAAATGCCTGGAGCCCCCTTCTTCAGAGCTATTAACAGACATTAGGTTATGGGGGCAACACGTACAGAGGCTTCCCTTGCTGTGCTGGTACTGCAGTGTTTGTGTCACCATCGTGTTCCCTGGCCCTGTCTCCAGGCTGGAAGCAGCTCTTTAGCACTATTGCTAAGTTCAAACAAGTTTGCTAAAGATCAATTGCTTCAGTGCTGTAGTGCTTCCGGGCACAGATCAGGCTGCTGCACCTCTGCTTTAATGTAGGATGGTCTGTGGAGGTTTGTGCTGCCAGCGATTTGAACATTTCCAGCCTGGTCAAGGCTATGCTACAGGCCTATTTACACTTGGCACAGAGCCTGTGAAGCTCCATGCCATCATTTCTGCCTGGCATTCCTATCTGCCTGAGCTGCTCTGATTCAAAGGCATTTACAGGTGACCTGACAGCTTGCCAGGAAATACTTATCTCCTCAGTGACTGTGGCATGTCAGGGGAATGTGCTTTTTGGCTGAATGAGGAGGAACTGAATGTCCATCAGGACCAGACTTAAGAGTGGCACAAGGGTTGTGAGCTGGATCGTATTTGCTTGCCATATTCATCACAACATCTGTGAGAAAAAGAGCAGGAGGCAGGCTGACCCACACTGTGCAGCTGCAGGAATTGTAAAGTCAATTCCATGCAGGAAGCCCCAAATGAGTCCTTTATACACAATGCATTACTGTGTATTCACTACCTCAGTGATGTGGTTTCCAAGCTGTTTTCCCCTTTTGTCTTTCCATTTTTTTTTTCAGGTGATAAGAGAGAGGAAGAAAACCATTTATCATATTTCTGTTAATGCTTCTTCTGAAGCACTGTATTCCTCACCACCTCCATGCAGTCTGGATGCCTGGCTGGCTGTGCCAGATGAAACCATAAACCCTGCACAATATGCCATGTTCTCTTCCCATAAGTTTGCCTTTCATACTCTTTGTTCCTTTGTCTCTCTCCAGGGACGGAACAATTTATGCCAACAGATATTGCTATAAATGAGACATTTTTCTACAAGCTGAGGTAAGAACAATGGTGAAAAGCTGTACTACTACTAATAAAATAAACACAAAGAAGCAGCAAAACTAGTTATTAGCCATTAAACGGGTATAGTTTTATTTGCTGTGAATGTAAACATTTAAAATAAGGACAAAAAGGTAACTACTGACAGTTTTTAACAATGGCAAATAGTAATGCAGCCAGTGCAGTATGTGGGATTTTATTTTGAATTATTTTTATTTTATCTTAATTGGTTTCAATTATTTTTGGTTCATGTTCTTTTTACTCAACTTGAGGTTTTGGAAAGGAGAGTGGGATTCACTATAACTAAATTGCTTCATCACATTTTACGAATGATCATTAAATGGAATGTGAGTAGAAATGAGCTGAAATGGCAAAGAGGAATGTTGGTACAGGCATGAATAAAAGTTTTTAAAACAGTTATCCTATTTAAATCTTCTGCTGTTGAAAGCAGACGTGAATTAAGTTTGCTGGGAGTATTTAGCAGACTATTTTTGTTGGATTAATATTGATTTTGTAAAGTTCATTTCATGTAAGTGCCTTGACCTTTACTTGGGGGGCTGGAGTCAGTCTCATACTCTTTTCTGAAAATTCAGATAATCTTGGTGTTAATGTGGTGTAAAGAGGTAAAATGAACATCTCAAAGATAATTGTTGGTAAAAAAGTACATTCCTATCTAGTTAGTTCTTTGGTTTATGCTGTGGGGATGGTTCAGCACTATCAAATTAAACTCTGTATATTGATCTATAATGATGAAGTTAAAACCAAGCAAAATGTGGGTTTGCTTCAAAAGGATTTAGAAAAGATTTATGATGGTGTCTCATGAACCTGGAAAAATGACAAAATTTGTTCAAGTATTCATTTCACTTTGCATTTTGGTGAGGTCTGCCATGAGGGAAAACGAAATTTTACTGAGAAATACAAGATTACCCAGTTGGTACAATGGAAATATATGTTAATCATGTAGGTCTAGGCAGCATTTTTCCTTGTATACCAAGACTGGGATTTTGTATCTATTATTTTAAATTAAATCAAATTTGCTATAAGGTTTCTTTGGACACAGGACTCTTCCTATTCCAGAGTTCAGAACTGTGGGGTTTTGATCTTGTAGGCAGGTTTGCCAAGAGAATGTGTCCCTTTGCATTTCAGTAAACTGTGGCTTTGGTTTTAGTTTTCACAGTAACTTAATACTATTTTTCTTTACGTTGTGGTTGAGATATTGCTGCTTACTAGAGGGCCTCCAATCCTGATATTTTAAAGGAATGGAAAAGTTTAACCACACACATAGATTTTATTAAAACCCTCGCATTTTGCTAAGCATTCTTTTAGGCAAATTCATAATCAGCACTTTTCCTTTGTGAATTGCCATATGCTTCAGTGGACAGTGGACAGGATTTACCAGCAGCACAGCAGGTCTGTGAAAGCCCAGGCATTTAGTGTGGTGAATGTTGTAGCAACAAACTATTAGCACTTTGCTGCTTCCAGCAAGAATAGCTCATTAATTCAGTTTAGTAAGATACGGTGGTATTTTAGTGCCAATAATCAGATCTGGAGACTTTCAAAAACAGCAGTTATGGTGTATTATCTCTGCTGCCCCATGGCAAAGGCTTTAGGCACTGAAACTGTTTTGGAAAACCAATATATAGAGTATTGCTAATGTTAGTGATTCATGTATTGACTGAATAATTTCTTTTGTCTGCTGTTTTGCACAGTTTTTGTAGTTCAGACAAGACAAAGCAGCTCTTTTTCTGAAAAGGAAATGAAAGAACATAACTAGGGTGTGATGTAAACCACAGAGCTTCTGACCTAAACAGGAGGCAAATGGCCTTGTAGCAGATATGCATAAATGAGTATATTGTAGTAAGTTGTAGCTGAGAGTGTACTTTTGGCCAGGATTGTCATCACACACCTCTGGTACCTACCAAGGGGAAAGGTGATGGTTAAAGTGTTCGAGCAATGTCAGATTGTATCTGCACAAACCTGGTAGGAAGTCTCAAAAATTCACCTTTCTTAGGTGTTCCCTCAAAAAGCAACTTGACAATGTTTAGAGGGAGAGTGAGTTGATGCTGAGACACCAGCTTCCCCAGAGCAATGCCATGAAGCCAGCTATGAATATGCATACAAGAAAACAGCATGCATTTTTTGTTTGTGAGGGATGAACACTTAGGCACAAGTCCAGAGGAAGAAAGGATGGTGTCTTCAGTCAGTGGTAAGGTAACAAATGTACAGTGAGGTTCAAAACCTCCTAATTAGTTCCAAGAAAGGTTACAAAGGGTCTAATTAGTAGTTAGATTCATTGTGTCCAAGGAACATAGATAAAGTGTTGTGGCAAGTGTGCTCTGCAAGGAGATGGGAAAGAGGAGAGTAACCCAGGCTGAACCATGCCTCTTGCCTTACCTTTTGCCCTGTGTGGTATTATTCTCTGAAACATCTATGTGAAATGGTACCATGTATGAAACGGAGTTTCAAAGAAACACATGGATAGCTCATGCCTCAATTAATTTATATTGAGAATTTGTGTCTGAAGAGCAAAATCCAGGCTTTGTAGGGATCTCATATAAGGAAGTCTTGGACTGAACTTCACCATGTTTCACATACCACAGTTGTTTCCACTGTGAGAGACAGGAATGCCAAAACCTTAGAAAGACCAGCCAATTTATTTTTTTTTCCCCCTCTGCAGCGCATTACAATCCTCACAGGTAAGGAAAGGAAGTGCTAGGTTTGGGAAAAAGCATCAATGTCCATGATACTGCTGCATCACATACAGGTAAGGTACAAAAAATATGTATAGGTCAGACCTAACTAACAGGGTTGCTGGTTTCTGGAACAGAATTCTCACAAAAGCCATGCTTAGATTTTGCTGAATTACAGTTGTAGTTCTGACAAAGACTAAGGTTATTTACAGGTAATGTGTTTTGTAGTGAAAATGTGCATTAGTATTGGAGACAAACCACATTACTGTATAAGTACTCTGAGTTATACCTTTTGTCAGACTTTTCAGTTTAATTTGCTGATATTTAAAGTATTGAAGATGTTTGGAGGTAGAACATATATTCTTCTGTGTGTTTATAAAGCTGGATTGCAGATTCAAACAATGAGCAAGTATGTACAGATGCATCCTTCATAAACCTACAGACTAATCTAACTCACCAGGAGTCAAACCCAGCCCTTCCTGTCTAAGCTTCAATACTGGATTTTGGAAGTTGTATAACTAGATGCTGTTAAAATCAAAGTGTTGTCTGGCATGATCATGAATTTCCAGAGGGGTATGTAGCATACAGTACAGTTCAAATATTTCCTTCTAATATTCACATGCTAATAATGTCATTTAGAACAACAACTGAATTAGGCTTGTCTTGGGAAATTAAGGATGTTGCACATTTTTCCAGGGATTCAGGACTACTATGGGTGGAATTTAGTGGTGCAATAGCCAGTTGGGGTCTATGGCCTCTGTAAACTTGGCATACTAATTTTCTCTTTTGTAGAGTTTAAAATATGACACTTGCATAGGTACACGTCCATGCCCTACAGATTCAGGTGGGCTCCATTTCTCTGTTTCTATGGTCATCTGTACTGTCAGTGTGTCCTGGAAAAGACCTTCTCCTCAGAGTAAGCTGCCAGCTGGCCAGTAGCTGACACACAGGCATTATCTGCCACTGGGGAAAATCAGGGTGAAATGAGTAATTTAGAATCCTTTGGCACAAAGAAGTTCTGAACCCCTGGTGAGTGGTAGTATGTTTAGATACAGAAGTGTTATTCTGCCTGTTAAGTGCCAAAGAGCCCGTGTTCCAATATAGACTAAAAGGAAAGTCAGACCTCTGAAAATAAATTGTATTAAGGAGAGCTAGTGAAACCCTGCTAGTGAAAAGGAAAGTACATAAATAAAGTAAGCATGCCAAATATTGTGTTAAATGTTATGGCACTGGTATGGCATGAGACATGTTCTTCCTGAATTTGGTTAAAAACAAGTGTGATAAACCAGAAAAAACCTGTTTGGCTTTTAGTCCTTTCCTCCTGAGCATATTCCCAACAGGGAGACTGTTGAGTACCAAGTTCCCAAAATAAATGCTAATGTGATGACACTCCAATACATTGTATCAGAATCACAGAATTGTTAAGGTTGGAAAAGACCTTTAAGGAAATTTCATAATGCAATTGGAGTTAGTCATCTTGTGCTGTGATTTATCGGGATTACTCATTTCCTTATTTTGAAGAATACTTATATTACAGATTTGATGCCTTGAGCCATGCATGTTGATAGTGTTTTCAATGCTCATGTTACTACTCAGCTGTGCTTTCTTCTTTAGGGGAAGAAATATGTAGAATGATTCTGGTTTTGCTGTATACGTAACTGACAGACCTATAAGAAGATGTTTTACAGCTTTTCAGAATACTTTGTGTGTTAAATCCAGATACATCTATAATATATGAGCTCTATACTCTCCATATATATCTGTAACTGGTGTTTCTGCATAGTTACAGTAAAAAGAAGTTCACAGAAGAATCCAACTTCAGTTTGTACAAGAAAGTGATCCGCTGTAGTACAGAATGTCAGTGCATTTCAGACACATGACCACATTAAATGATTCTTATTTATCAGTAGACTAACAGGGAATCTAAAACTTAGCCAAGTGGAAATAGTATTTTGAACATTCTTCTGAAGTTAACTAGTAACGGAAAAAGTGTGGAGTATAGATCTTTGTTGAACTGGAGGCATTTTCTGAAGAAGTTTCTTCCCTCTCCTTTATCTGATGAGAGTAGGAAATTCAAGTTGTCATCTGAATGATCTTCAGGGAAGAGAACCCTAAGAGTGTTCAGACCTTAGAAGGGGGGTTTTTCCCTCTGTTGTTTGTTTTTTTTCCCCTTCTGTTTCATTTAAAATTAGACTATACTGAGGTCATGTGGATAAAAGAGTATTTCTCCATTTATCTTTGACTGGGAAAGATAAGATAAATCCTACACAGAGCTGAGACTACAGCTGGCTGCATATCATCATCTACCTTGGATCCTATGCTGCAGAGATCTGCACAAGGGCCATATGCAAGAGGAATCCAGCTGGTGCTGCCCGAGGGTCACCTGCTCTCCTGGCCTGCAGGACACTGCTTGAGAAGTCCTGGGAAATGGATGATGGAGATCAGATGTCAGCTTTTCACAGATCACTTGCAGAGAAACCAGAGCTGCCTGTACCTATTTCAGCTTATCAATTGTGTCTGAAATATCTGGTATCTTGTACAGGAAAAACAAAATTATGTTCAAATTAGCATGGTATTTTAATTTCTTTTGTCCCAAAACACTGGTATATCTTTTCACACAGAAATCTCATTTAATGTTCCAGGTAAAATCTGAAATTTCTGCCATCTGAAATCTAAAAATTTCTGCCATAAGAAAATGCATGAATACTTGAAGGAAAAGCTGCAAATAAAATAACGGAGGAAGTCTGGGTTATTTGTTGTAAGTAATTGTTGTAAGTTGTTGTAATTTCTTGACTAGTCTGATAACCTTAACATTATTGCTCTGCTCTTTATGCACATGGATTCTTCTGTATGGGGAAGAACTCGAAAGCAGAATGCTCTGAAAGATCATCCTCATCCGTCTTTGTCCCCTTTATGCTTGCACAACAAAAGTGTAAGAGTGCGTTAGGAATAAATGGCAGTAATGTACTGATGGGAATACTTTAAAAGTGGACAACACAGCCTGGATGAAGCCCAACACTTAAGGGTATGAAGCCTGTGATTAATCCTTGGACTCTCATATGTAACACTGTATGCACTCTAAGGTCTAGGAAGTTGTTTGAAAATGATGGTAGCTCTTATGCAATAAAGATTTATCAAGAGGTGTGTGTTTGCAGGTAGGGAAGTGACAAGCACCAGGATGTATTGAGATCTGAATAATTTCCAGGCATTTGAGAAGAGCTGCTAAGAAAGCCTTTTTCCCCCGTGCACTTTCTGTGAAGTTTTGGGAACACAGGAACAAAGCTGAGCCAAAAAAAATTGCTTTATCCCTTTTGCTTTGCTGGGGATCTTCTTCCAGAGTCTGGGAGCTGCTTTTATTCCCTACCAACCCCCATGGGTTTTTTTATTTCTTTTTTTCTTTCTTTTCCTCTGAGAAGTATCATCTGGTGCCCAGTGTTTGCTTCTTTTTCTAAGGAGACAATATTTTGGGATATGAAGTGTCCTTTTGTCTTCTGATCTCAGTGTGTGTGACACTGGTTTACTCTTTCGATGTGAAATGTGTCAAAAACTTTCTAGCAATTTGTGTTCATCTGTAGACATGTTGTAAGCTACCAACATACTTTGCTTTTTACCATAGCCATTTCCAAGGCTGACAATTTGCCTTCAAAAGATAAATAGGTCTTTTTTAAGAAAATGAAATGACTGACCCTATCAGTATTTGATAATTGATGGCTGTATTTTTACATATACTGTGTAGTTATCCCTATGCTAGCTATGGTATTCATTACCCTTTTGAATCCCAGGCTACTATTCATAGCAAAGGCAAGAATCTGCACAAGAAAATCTGACCCTGATTAATATCCTTAATTACTCCGCACTGGACCAAAGGGTAATATTTCTTACTGCCTCCTGTTAATAATCAGTTATGTCTCAAAGCACTTGGATCAATAACCTATATTTTTTTCCTTAGGAACTGTGCTTATTGTATTAGTAGGAAGGTATTCAGATGATGAAGCCTGTGAATGTTAACTAAAATTCTTCAGAAATTTGTTATTGATTTTCTAAAAGTTTGTCAAATTGGAGACATTAAAACAGCTCTGCAGTCGGGATTTTTTGAACAGAATGTTTCTGAGGGGATATCAGCCAGCTCTGCAGAGTGCAGGGATATTAAGCAGGGTCATATTTTATATGGGCATGTGTTCATCTCTTGACTGCCTGCTAAGGCACAATCTAGTTCTCACTTTGTGCTAGAGCAGCTCTTTGCTAAAGTAACTGTGGTCTCTCAGGAACACATCTATATATCACTTTAGGTACAGCACTGTGTCAACAACTCTCTGGCCTGGGGCAGTGGGATCTTAGCCTGGGTTCTGTACCCACACAGAGATATGATTTAAACCAGTGGTCCTGTGGCTTCAACTGTAAATTCTGGGTTAACTGTGTGGTCATCAGCAGTCTTTTCCATATGCTTTGTGATGGTTTGCACTGCCATTGACTCACTGCCCTGGGCCTCCTCCTGTAGGTGTTCACCCTCCGAGCTGTGTCATTAGAACCTTTACACACATTGCTGAGAGATTTATCAATATGATGGTTCTTTAATTTCTTTGGCAGCCTCACAGGGCCAAGGTGACAACGAGAGAGGATCAAGCTTCTATAGGTTTATATTCATGCCCACAGCTCTGAGTACTGTGCTGTGTGCCTGTGTATAGGGAAGCTTGAAACTGTCCTAATACGGAATTGTTTAACTGTGCCCTCAATCCATACCCGTAACCCTCACCTAACAGCAACCATAATATTTTATTTTCTTAAGAGTGATCATCAGGAGGATGGGGACAGACACTTTTCAGTGGAGACCTGCAATGTGAAAGGGGCAATGGGCACGAACTGAAACATGGGAAAATCCATCTGAATATAAGGAAAGCCTTCTTTACTTTGGGAGTGACTGGAATGGGCTGCCCAGAGAGGCTCTGAAGTGTCCTTCTCTGGAGATACTAAAAATCTGCCTGGGTGTGATCCTGTGCAACCTGCTCTAGCTGATTCTGCTTTAGCAGGGGCTTTGGACTAGATGACCTCCAGAGGTTCTTTCCAACCCAACCATTCTGTGATTCTGTGATAATACTGACAACTGACAGTCTGCTCTTTGCTCCCTGCAGTGTTAAATCATAAAGGCAAAACTTTGCATTGCTGTTAGTTTTGTGGAGAGTGGGAGGAAGAGAAATCCCTGAAGTGAAAGTGAGAGGATGTGGATAACAGATTTTAATTGCTGCTTTCTCAGACTGTCTGTAGCCTGGCTAAAACAGATTTTCCTGCTGATTCGCATGAAAGAAGACAATGTTTTAAATATTGATGTGTATGTGAAGGCATTATGAAGTGCCCAGATGGACCTCTTCAACTGTACTTTTCTGATAATGTGTGCTGTGTTTTTTCTAATTGGCAGCCGCTGGGTTCCAGCCCAGCACATCATCCCTCCTGACCATTGCTGATCCCCAGGCAGTGTAGCTGCCTGATGTTCTTCCTGCTGAATAGTTCAGGTATGTCACTGACATAAAAACAGAATGAATAGATTTTTTTTCCTTTTCTTTATTTTGTTCAGTCTTTGAATCAACTATTTCACTTGAGCCAGGATGTAAGTACTTTATTTTTAAACTACAAAGATACCCAGCAACTCAGTTTTTCAAGTTCACTGAAGCAAAATGAATCATCAAAATGTTTGAAGTTTATTTAAGTTTTACAGGTTGGGTTTTTTTTAAGGTTTTTCAACCAGAAAATATAGACTTTTAAATTTTTTTTTGTCAACTTGGATTTACTACCATGTTTGTCATCCCAGGACTGTTTTGTGTAAACACATTATCCACACTTCCTCCTCTCAAATTGCCCAGCTCTAACCATGTGATTTCAGCAGGACAGCCATCTCAAGGCTTTTTGATGTAAAGATATTTTAAACAAGTTCAAAGGGTTAACAGACATGACAAGAGAGAGGCTATTTCTGTATCTGAGACTTCAGTGGGAATGATTTACTGTGAACAGGAGAGCATATCTCAAAAGCAATCTTTTTATCCATCTCTGCCTGCAGAAAAATTTATGAAGATGTAAGGATATCTATAATGGCACAACTAACATGGCACCTTTTGGGTGATGCGAAATGGCAGTCTCAAAACAACTAAAGAGATTAGGAGTTTTAGCCTTGTTTCCAAAAACAATGTACTCACGGAATTGTTGACAATTTTTTCTGGTTTAATCATTTCACCAAGGCATTTATTACATGTGTGTCAAAACCGTAAAAATTAATGCAAATAGAAGCCTTATCAATTAGCTGGTTACATTTTCACACTCTTTTGGTGCAGCTTTTGTGGTCTTTAGAGTAAATTTGACAGCTTCATGTGATGCTGCTTAACACAGCTTGAAGATGTGCTACATGAGTCTATGATGTTTGGTATAACTGGCAAAACTAAGGGCAAAAAAGAAGTATAATTTCAAAAGTATCAGTGGTACATTGAGACTTAAATACTACTGATATTTTACTCAAACTTCAAGTTCTAAGTTTTTCTGAGTCAGTGGTACTTGATCTTGTGGCACACCTGAATGCTCAATATTATTTTCCTCCTTTGCTCTGAGTTCAGCTCAAGTGTTTTAGATGTTAGAACTGAAGACCTGATCCCATGCAGAGTAGTGCAGCTAGGAGTGCTTGAAGTGTAAAATTTCTGGAAAAAGGGATACTTTCCTTCAGCTACTGTTGGAGAGATTTCTGAGGTATCAACAGAGGAATTTTTGATATAAATAAATGAGGGCACTTTGTAGTTGTTAGTGGCCTGGTATTAGGACACTCATGTGGCAATGGGAGCCCTCAGTTCAATTGGGTGCTTTTCCTCAAGGCAAGCACCCCAGCACAGCTTTCCTACTGTTGTGGGGGAAGATTTTCATCACAAAACACTTGTTTTGGGGTCTGTCTCTCTAACAGATTGTTTTTGTTCTGTCTTGCTTGTGAATGGGAGGACAAAAAATGTCCTTGGCCTTTTATGGTAGTAGGGTAGGGGGGTTTTTGTTTTATTTAGTTAGTTAGTTTTTAATCCATAAATGTCAGTTTTTTTCCCTCCTATGCTCCTTCTAGTATAAACTATATATTGGGGGTCCCAGTGAAAGGCCTGTTGTACTTTAAGTGTAAAAAGACAAAAGATTAAGCCATGTCCATCTACCCCGCACAGAGCAAAGCCAAACTCTTTTTTTTCCAGGGTTTCATAAAAGCACCTATAATTTCTTGATTTTTTTTATTCCAACATTCACATTTTCATTGAGTTTGTATTGCTGCGACTCCACTAATGCCGTTGAACAATTTTGTGTGTATCCTCAGGTGATACATCCTTCAGAAAGGCAGTGGTAAAGATCAGTTATTATATCCTCTGTGACCTTTTGGTTTATCATTTCAAATGACCTGCAGCAGTCTCTGCCCAAGGCGTGCAGTTGCTTTGGGCACAGTGGTTCCAAATGTCAGTATCTGTTTTCATTCTGCACGTATTTTGCATGTAGTTGCTTGTTAGCTTAGGTAGAGATAGAGAAGACTGATGAGTACCTCAAGGGGATTGGATTTTAGGTGAGACTAGCTAATGAAATAAATTGTACAGTGTTAATTGCTATGTAATACTGTGTATAATCACTTCTAAGGTGACTGTAGGCCATATCAAGGATACTAAAGCAAAAATCACTCAGATAAATGAAAAACGAACGGGACAAGCACAGCAGTGTTAGGACCAGAACTGGCTTCATGATGCAGCAACCCAAAACCACACCAATTTTTCTGCCCTGAACAACTATTATGAGAGGTGGAGCCCAAAGTAATGGAATAAATTAACTCAATGGACTCTCACAGGAATGGTGCGCAGCCTCAGGAAATGATACCTATATATGTATATGTGTGTGCATATCAAAGGACCAAGAAGAATGATGGTGGTTAATTGGGATGCATTGCAAAGTATGGGACCTAGGCATAACATAAATGGTATGGAATATGGATTGGAAACTGTCCTCCTTTTGTCTGGGATAGGATACGTTTTCTTCCTCATAGCTGGTACCCTGCTGTGTTTTGAATTAACTATGAGAATAATGTTGATAATACACTGTTTTAGTAGTGGCTTAGCAGTGTTTTTAAGTCAGGGGCTTTTCAGTTTCCCCTGCTCTGCCAGTGACGATGTGCACAGGCAGCTGGGAGGGAGCAAAGCCACAACAGCTGTCCTGAACAGTTCAAAGGGGTATTCCCCATCACAGAGTGTCATGTCCGGTCTGCAAACTGGGAGAGTGGCCTGGAGGTGCCAGTCAGTACCTGGGGAAGGATTGGGCATTGGTCAGCTGGTGATGACCAGTTGTATTGTGCATCACTTGACTTTCCTGGGTTTTGTTTCTCTCAGTCTCTCCTTTTAATTACATTTTACTATTGTTACTATTGCTATTATTATCACATTTTACTTAATTTCAATTGTCCAACTATTCTTAGCTCACGGGTTTTACCCTTTTTCAACTCTACTCGCCATTCCCCTGGCTGGGAAAGGGCGACTGAGCAAGTGGCTATGTGGTGCTTATTTGCCAACTGGGGTAATAAACCACAAATTTAAAATGTGGAAATATTTATCCTGGGTATTCTGGGTCTGCTTAATTGGTAATTAGCTAAAATCCTTTCATAATCACAAATGAGACTTGTATGCTTTTTTGGTAGGGAAAATGCTGCAAACTCTAAAAAGCTTTAGGGTTTTAATTTCTTTGCAGAAAACCCCTCAGAGCAGGTGAAAAGATTGTGTAACGCTCAGGGAAGTTTAGTCATTAAAGTTTTCAATTTAAATTGATTACAAGGAAATTATATGCCAGAGGAAAAAACAATAGATGAAAAGAAGTGTCCTGGATGGCAAGAGAAGATGAATGCTCTGTGTTTTCCCCACCTCAGATTGTCCATGACAAAGTATGATTGTCTAATATCTCAAGATGAGGAGAGTAATACAAGGCCATAAATCACAGTGAACAGCTTTTCAAATAATAAAGCAGTCTGCCTTCCTGCTAATAGGCCCCAAGGTAGGACCCTGAAATGCTGAAAAGAAGGTCAACACTCACCTCCCTGTGGGTGACAATGACTTTTGCACAGCCTGTGTTCACACATTGTCTGGGGAGACGGCTGAGAACTCAACATATTGCGGATACAGCAGATTTGTAGCCTGCTTGTTAGTTACTTATATGGAAAGATTAATAAGATAATTATGGAAGATGTGATGTTTTTGTATGATTTAACTCACATCCATTATTTAGACTCATATAACCTACATAAGTGTAGAGCTGGGATTATTGTATTGTATGGTTAGATTTCCACGCTTGCATAGAAAATTTTAAAGTTGGAGCTCATGCATGAGACATCGTTGTTGTACCTCTCTCTTTCTCTTCTGACTCTTCCTTTGCCCAGCCTTACTGACTGAGAAAATGTGCTTTTTCATGAGACCCTTGTATGACATAAGACCACATATAAGCTGAAACAAAATATTCATTTAAGTCTTTCTTCCCATAGATAAAAGTTGAAAGAATCCAGACTGAGAACAGCAGATCAAAAAGTGTGACATAAATATATTCATAATCTGTGACCGTTTTGAACTGCATAACTAGGAAGGAGATTAGGCTGTCTTATTCTCTCTAAAAGAATTGCCTCAGTGTTGGGAGAAAATTAATAGCCTCGTTTTAAGGAAAATCAAATATCTCATGCAATGACAATGTGCAAAGGTTTATGCACAGCCAACACACTAATAGTTTCATGGATGGAAAGACAGAAGAGGTACAAATATCAGACATTTGTTTTGTAATTAATTTTTTGTTGTTGTTGATTTCCATATAAACATCTAGTTAATAGGAAGCATCTTTGTTTTCTTTCAATTAGAATAGAAAATTGAAAAACAAACTGTTTCCTTCTGATACAGGTTTATTAGAATGCCTTTGTTTGTATTGGAACTTGGAGTTTGTGAAAAATTTGCAAAATATGGGATGATTTTTTTTCCAAACAGATTAAAAATACTGAAAATAGCAAACATCATTTGCTTGGGTTTTTTTAGTCATTGTGTTTCTGAAGTTAAAAATTTGGTTCAATAAAAAAATGTTTTCATTCTCCAATATAAAAAAAAATAAAAAATACTAAATGTTCACCACTAAATAATACCAAGCAGAGGAGACAATTTATAGAAATCTGAAATTTTAGTACATCCTCACTGCAAGATTGAAAAGATGAAATATATTAATATAAACAAAACTAAAATGGAACTGAAACAAAATGTCTTGGTGAATATTGAACTTTTCAGCAGTGCTGTCAGTTAAGATACAAAATCTGAAATCTATCACTTGATGGAAGTGTTTGACTCACACCAGTAGTTATCTTAGCACATAACTACACTTGATTAATGTTAATTGGAATAATTTAGTGGACTACTCAGTGGGATAAGGGAACCACTTGATTCTTTTTTGAGCCCTGCTCCTATTTAACTGCTCAGCTTTTTTAGTACTTTTGTTGCATCTAGAATAGGTGGGATCTTTCCATCAGATTTGAGCTCTGAGATGAAAAAGCACAGTACTGAGAATTATTATTACTGAAAGATGCTAAGGTATTACAAGAATAGATGAGCCTTTGTGTACCTCTTCAAGCCTCCTCACACCATCTTTCCTCCTCTTGAAGAGTTATTCATTTTTCCAAAATATATCTCTTAAATAAAACAAAAAAAAAAACCCACTTATTATAATGATGATAATTTAAATAAAGAACACTGGGTTTGGGCAGAGAAGAGAAGTGAGAACTTAAGGGACCAGAGCTGAAGCTGTATTTCCTTTGCACAGTTTCTAAAACATGAAGAAAAGGAAATGTGTGCATAACTTTTTAACTTTCTCCTGATTGTCTTTTGTCATAGAAGAATTAAAACATAAATTTGGTCATTATATAGCTTTTCTGATGCTTCAAAAACTATTTTTCATTCACTTTTCAACCTTAGAAACAGTGTCAGCCTTCAGTCCCTCTTTAATGGTGAGAACATGTAAACCAGCTGTACAAACCCAAAACCTTTCTCAATGCAAATCTGGAACAATCTCACATAAAGTGAAACTACATTCAAAGTGAGAACTTTACACTCAAACTAATTCAAATAATTAAGTGAATCAATTGAGCTAAAATGTCTGTTTCCCAGAGAAAGTAGCCTTAAGCTTTATAACTGCCTCCTAAACCAGAAAATCCCTATTGATTGTCTTGACGGTGGTTCTGAATTGTTTAAGAGGAAGTTCCACGTGCAGCTCGTACAACAACAAAGGAAAAACTCTCTTTGCATGACATTTGAGGATCTCTGACTTATCCTTGTCCTACAAGACAGAATCTCTTTCTTGTAAGAGGTATACAAGGGGATTAAGATAAAATGTCATTGATTCACTGCAGGTTAATCCTCCTACAAAGGAAGATTTATTTAGGTGAGGTTGCTTCTTTAATGTTATTCTTTCAGTTGGTTTGCCTTAAGTTTTAAAATGATTTTCTGGTAGAGAAGTTCCTGTCTATGTTAAATGCAGGTTGTTCTGTAAACTTAGTCCTCTTATAACTAACTTATTGCACTTACCACGGTGCAGACATCTTTCTGGAACAAGTCCTGTGCTCTGCATGGACCAAAATATTCTCAATACTGACAGGCTAATATGAGCTAAAATAGTATGGACTTCAAACTCACACCTTTGAACCACATTTGGTTTAGTACATGGAGTGAATCCCATTTCAAACTATCAAATTCACTTCCAAATTTTAAATATCTTAATGAATCATAGTGTTTGAGGCTATAAAAATTAGAAGAAGTTTCAAACTACAGAAGGATAATATAGAATGGAGTTTTCTGTAAGTCATCAACAGAGATAATCTGTGTGACCATTATGCGTGAAAAACAACTAGTTTCAGATATTACCCAGTATAAAATGCATTTAAATTCATTTTTTGTCAGTGGCTAGCAGATAAAATCACTATTTTAGACTCTGTGAGAATGCAATACCTATAAAATTTATTTAGGGTAGAAGAATAGGAGGATCAGCTAGCTTTCACAGAAGTAGCTCCACTGAGTACATGTGTAAAACAAATATTGCGAGGACAAAAAATTACTTTGTATTCTAATCATGTTCATATTTCCTGTTGTCAGTTGTACAAAAGCAGTGCATCAAACATCCAAATGAGTCAAGATGCGTTTTGCTGATTACTGGAGCAGATGGTACATCTCAATTAGGGAAAAATATTTTCTGTTGGCTTATTATACTTTTAAATTAAATTCAGTTCGAGTGGAAGATCAAACATAACAAAACAAAGGATTTTTTCTGGTTCTTTTATCATCAGGCTGGGTATTGCACAAAATAGTAATGTACTACTATTAAGTAGTAACATGAATGGCGAACAAAGCTGCTTATTCTATTTAATTCTTTCCCGCTGAAATATCAGGATGATGATGTAACAAAATAGGGTAAGAACTGGAACTTGGCAAGTGAAATGAATTTAGTTTGGTTTGCAGAGGAGTTACCCAGGATGTGAAGGGACGATGAAAAGCACATGAATTGTGCAGGAGAAGCAGCAGGTTGCAGGTGACAGTATCTACCCCTGCCTTGCATGAAGGGCAGCTGGTTGTAGAACAGATTATCTTACTGTGAGTGTTACAAGACATGACTTATCCCGCCTCTAATTTTTAGAAAAGAACTTGCTGTTATAGTAAAACTTCTTAGGTCATTTGCCAGATGTGCCAGGCACGCTATCACGAAGAGAACAGCAATAAAATATGAAAATATTAACTTCTCATGTTTTCTTATTTTGCAAAAGAAATAGTCCAAGGACCACAAAACTGAATAGAGGATGTACACTTCTTTCTGTTTCATTTGGTCCAAAGCTGCTGTCATGTAGAATATGGTTTTCCCTAAATTGCATGAAAAACTTTAGACATAATAATGCAAAGTGAAGTAGTATTTTATGGCAAAATACAGTCTGGCTGAGAAAACAGAATACTAGGAATTCATTTGGCTAAGTCCTGTCAGGAAAGTAATTAAAGGATATAACGTTAACTGATACAATTAACACTGATTATATATCAATGACTCGGATAGCCTTAGAATTATAAGGAAAGAGATTAAATAATCTTTGATTTCACAGATCCTACTGAAGAAGTAGAAACACAAACTACCGCCATGATATTTACTCAGAGAAACACATATTTTTGTGGCAATTCTTTCATTTGAAATAGATCCCTAATTGGTAAAATTGTAACACTACTGCTTCCATTTTTCTGCTTTGAAAGCTATTTTGTTGTATTCATTCTGTATAAAAAAGCAAAGGAGTTGGAGGGATTCTGAAGGAAATGGGTCACATTTATACCTGATGCAATCAACCTCTTTGTCAATGGATAATGAATTATATAAAGAATGAGTTTTGCCTTACATTGAAAGAGAAGCTGACCTTCTTTCTAAAAACCACAAATGGGTAAAAGTGGTTTTCTTAGTAATTTTCTACCTGAATGCTAAGTGTTTGTTATGATAATTCGTTTATCATTCTAAATATTTAATTGTAAGACAGTCCTTGATGGTTTATACTTCCTGTTGCTATCAGGTCAGAGCATTTCTGCCAGGTTCATTTGAAACAGGCAGTTAGGCTTTTGTCTAAAAAGTTTTCATTGTCTTCAGTTTTACAGGGGTTTTATTGTATGAGAGTATCTTCAGCTATCTTGCACAGAATAATTATAAACAATTATTGATCTCAACTAAGTTTGAGAACCTAGCATGGCTTCCTAGAAAGCCCTCAGGTCAACCATGAAAATGACAGATTATTCTCTGTCTATTGTCTCTGGCTGTGAAAAATAGTAGTTTAAAGACTTAAGATATTTGCAACTTTAATTATATTTTATTTGTTCAAAATGGTTAAATACTCAAATATGATTGAAACTGAGACCACGGAATATTTTTCTTTTGTTCATTCAGCTGAAACTCCTTTGAAGTGCTTTTCAGAACGGAAAACTAACTCACTGTATTTAGTAAAAATGCTTGAATTGTATCTGTAAGCATTTTGCAGTTGTGAGAACTCACTTTGGGGACACTGGCTGTAGTAATGGAAAATGGATTGTATAATTCAGAAGGTTTACTGCAAAATATGGGTATTTTGATGAAGGTTAAAGGCTTTACTCAATATACAGATTTTTGCTAAGCTCTGTGTATTAGCTGGTAGGCAAGAAGCACAAGGTTCACCCTGTGTAACCAGCCAGCCAGCACTCATTACTGGGAAACCTTCTTGGCACTTCAGGTAGAGAAGTCAGTGCTTGAATGAGCCGGTAAAATGAAATTATTTCTGCACTAGAGCTAAACTTTCTGGGTCAAGTCCAAAGAATGTTAGTATATCTAAATGACTTGCTTGTTTCTTGGAAAAAGAGAACAAAATTTTTCACAGTTGCCTAACTTATACTATTTATTATGAGATGGTCCTGATCACTTAGCTATTTCCTTTGTTTAGTGTTGCAGGCAATGAATTCTGACTGCAATGAAAGTAAATGCATTTTTGTCTTAGAGTATAAAGTAATTAGAAGGTAAAATGTAGTGAGATTTTTCTTCTGTAGAAATTGTTGAATTTACAAACACGCAAGTTCTGGAAAAAGAGGTTATGAAAGCCAGTACTGGTTAGGATAGCAACCAGAGCTTTTTCCCCTCAACCATTTTCTTTGACAGTTTAGGACAGTATCAGTGGATTTCTTTCATTTTCTTCCTACCTTTTTTTTTTTGGGAGACGAGAGCTGCTACTTTGTCATGTTGTACTAAAGGAAACATAAAGGAATGCAAAAATCTAAAACGTAAAATTTGAAAGGCAATATTAATTTGCCCAAACTATATATTTCTATGTATAAGTAACAGTTATTTGCAGTGTAAGAAGGATCAGAAAATTTCAATATAGCACTATGTTAGCTGTAATTGTTTCGTGTTTAGTTTTACTTTTCATTTTATCAGTTGCATTTTTGTTTTTGCTTATTTTACTTAAAACTTTCCTTATATCTAAAGTACCTTTGCTCATTTGGTCCCAGTTTAAATGATGTCAGTTAAGCCAGAGAACCTGAATGTCTGTCCTTTATGATGTCCTGTATTTTGGCCTTGATTAGTGGTGTTGCTTACACTGTCAATTATTAGTAGATACTGCTGGTGCTCTGCTCTTTGATCCTTTCAGCCTTTCATTCTGCCATGTCTGGTGAATAATGATGATGGGGGGAGCAAGGTCTGCTTTGTTCAAGGATTGCAAGCCACTTGACATGCATTACTTCTTCAGCAGTGCTTTCTGATATTTATGGATGTAAAGCCTGATTCCAAAGTAGCATAATGTCAAATGAATACAAGCCCAGAAAGTACAATGGGGCTTGGAGCAGGCCTTTATATTGTGTTTTCTAAAGCAAAAGTAACAGTGTATAACTTTTAACTGCATACAATGACACTTTCAATGTTGCAGGACTGGAAGCAAAGAATGCTCTTGCAGCTTTACTCAGCAGCCTACTGAGTTCTTTCAGTGAGCCATGAAGATGAATATTGGACAATAGACTGTGTCAAAAAAGAAGGAAAAATCCCAGAGTTGGGTCTTAATCACTATTGGATTTAGAGTTAAGCGTGGTTAGAATTATTTTTCTGGCCCCTGCTTTGCTCTTGGGGGATTTGTCTGGGATAATTCTTGTGAACGTGTTCTAATTTAAAAGGGGAGGGGAGTGGTAGACGCTGGTACACTGACAGCCAACAACAGCAATGAGCTTACTTGTCCTGAGAGGGAGAAATTTGGCCTATGTCTGTCCTGCAAGTTTGTGAACTCTTGCTGGCTGCCAGCTTGCCTTGCTTCTGAGGGTGCAGCTATAGGATGGCCAGCATTCAGCCTTGGCCTGAGCTCTCCCAGAGACAGGGTTAAAAATGGGTCCCTGCAAATCTGTTGAAGAAATATAGTAAAAATGGCCTTGGTGTTCTACTGCTGATTTTCACAGTTTCATCATGTACATCTAATCTGGTTAGCAAACAATCCTACCCACTAAAAATAACAATAATGGCACATTTTCTCCTACATTCAGTTAAAGATTGAACATAAAATTTTAAATCTATTTATATTATTGTGTGCATTTCTCCATCACACATGTGAACATCACTAGATAATATGTACTCAGACTCTGAGGCATTTTTGTCTATCATTAAAACTAGTTTATTCTAAATTCACCTAAGCCTGATGATCCAAGTTGGCTCTAGCTACTGCAGTAATAATTTGGCCTTTGTAATGATGTGAGGTCTTTAAACCAGAGATTATTAATTGTAAAAAGTTGACATTTAAATGTGTGTTTGTATAGAAAGAGCATGAAGTTCAGAAGGTAAAAGAACTGAAAACTGTTCAGATGCTTGCATATGCTTTCTGTTTCCTCTCTACAGCATAAATGCTTCCAACTACCAAGAAAGTTAATTTTAGCTAAATGTAAATTTGAATGTGTTTGGGTCCCAGTAAAGTAGTGAAATTAGCATGAGAGATAGAAGAGTGAAGAGAAAGAAAGTATGTTTTGAGGCAATGATGTTGACAGAAAGAGATCTTAAATAAGGTTCAATTTAATCTTCTTCATCGTAAATCTGTGTAGATTTCTCTTGTAAAGGTGACCAAACTAAATATTTCCTAATGTCTTCTTCTGTCATTGTTTCAGATTTCCACTGCAAATTTATTGTTTTCTGGCTAAATGCAAGCAGAAAAATTTTTTTTCTTTCTCATTGTGGGAACTGACTAAAACCACAGAGCCTTTTGACCCTGAAAGTGTTTTCGGTAGAGTCAAGTTAGTTTTCATGGCAGGTGAAGGAACCCATTACCTTTCTCATTGTCACTCCTATTCATAACCCTTTTCTAGGTAATTGCAGTGATGCTTGTTCTTTCATTGCTTTCATAGTCCTATATAGAATATGAAATTGCTATGTAATACTGTAAGTCTACTGGGAAATAAGGTATAGATTTGGAAAACAGTCATAGAAAGAGCCATACTGAAAAATACTGATGGTTAAGTATCCTGTTTGCAGCATTATAAAAAAACAAATCCCACAGCCAGCCTGCAATGCACCTGGCCTGTAGAGCAAAGATCCTTTCCCTCTCCATCTGGGTCAAACTTATTCCAATTTTTTGTCTATTGGTCTTCTGTGTGGCTATTACTGAGCAATAATAAATGCATACAGTTTTTGCTGGTGTTTTTTCCCCCTTCATACTTTGTCTTGACTCTCACTAGATATATGAGAAGAAAAATATAAAAAAGCAGGGTATTTATTGTTCTCTTCCAAAGATATTAATGAAACTGGTGAGGAAAAATTGCTTTGCAAATTAAACACCTTTTTATTTGCTGCTTCAAAATGATCTATCTCAACCTGGGCCCAAATTATGTCAGGAATTAGGCACTTAAATATTGTGATAGAATGTAATTTGAATTTAGGTTTGAATGAATATTGGGAAAGAACATACAGAAATACAGAAATCTAGTCCCATGAAACTGCACTTGCAGTGGTGGATCAGTTCTGCAAGACTTTCCATTAAGCTTATGTTTGTGTGCTGGATTTTTAGTCCCTGCCAAGACTTGCATGTATACTTAATACAGTAACAGTGGTTGTTTTGACTGTTTATGTAGTGTACACACATCCAACATGCTACAGCTATTTGTATTCCAGTTGTGTCAGCAACACCAGGAAAGCTCAGAAGAGCTAAAGACCGAAATGTTAACAGGCAATTGTTATTTATGCCATCCAGTGGAAGGGCCATTGTAATTTAATTATTGCTATAAACTAGGAGGAAGTTGAGTATTTCTTAGGTTTAAAGCAGAATTGAGAAACCAGAATCCTGATAGAGCAGCTGTGGAATTTTTTCTTTTTTTCTAGCCAAACAATTTTTGCTTAAGGAACAAATAACATTATTTGGGAGGAAAGTAGTCTACAAGCCACCTGTTTACCTTCCCCTTTGTATGGGAATCTGAGCATTAAATAATGCAGTTTCAGGGACTGCAGAGAAAAAATCTAGCGCTATATCTGATTTATGGGATCTGTATGTTTAAAGCTTGGCCAACTGACAGAGAGTTAAGAACATAATGGTTAATAACCTTTTATGAAGGATAAACAATAAAAATTAAGAATAATTTATCTTCTTGCAAAAGAAGAGCTTATAACCTGGAATAATGTATTGCTGTTGAGAAAAGAGAAATTGAGGCTGAACATTACAAAAAGTTCCCTGCCAGGAAGTTTTATTAGACAACAGAACTGAATCTCAAGGGAAGACATAGGAACCCACTAGGTGCAGACATTTAAAACAGTCTGAGAAAAACGTCAGAAAATTGGTAACTCTGTACAGCTATTGCACAACTGGTTATTAACCTGATATGCCTCTTTCATTTCTACCTTTTGCAATTCCATGGTTCATTAGCCAGCAACCTCTTTCCTCTGCCCTCTGGTACGTCCAGGACAACTTTCAGGCAATTTGTAAAAACACATTTCCTACAAAACATGTGTAGCTTTTGCTCTGTGGCAGAATACTCACCAGTCAACCCTTCTTATGAGTCTACCCAGACTTCTGCTGCTTCTGCCACTTTTATTTTAAAAGGTTCTGGCAGTGATGCAGTTACTTTCAGTCTGTGAACACTGATTGGAAATATTTTTTTCGTTATCAAAACAGGAAAATTCAACCCTAATTAAAGTAATCCTAAAATTAGTTGGGGCTTTTAGAAGAAAAATGTGTGTGTTCATTCTGGTTTCAGGCATTTTAAGACCTAAGCTGTTTAGCAGATGACTTGTTTCATGAGAATGGGAAACAAAAGACCTGTAACCTCTGTTGAAAAATTCAGAAAAAGGACACAACTTCTTAGAAAAGCTGTGTTTTAAGAAAACTTCTTGAGACCCTTACTCAAAGATGAGTTGCCAGCCAGCAGAATTCATAGGCTCAAAGCCTGTTCAACTTTACAAGACTCCTGTTCATTCGTTTCATAAGGACAGTTAATTTTCAGCCTTGTCTGAGGTGTCAGAGCTGTCAGCTGTGAGAAGGAGGATTAGCAAGCAAGTCAGAAAAAACCTTCTCCCCAGTGTGTCTCATGTGTTGTCAGTGGCCTTTCAGCAGAGCTCCCTTCCGTACAGCTGCTGTGTGTGACATCATGGTGTGCTACAGATCCCTGCAGACCATTGCTGGGTGATTTGCTGGGAAATTTTTCAGTCCAGCCTGGTGTCAGCACTGCACTTTTAACTATTTTGTTGCTTTAAAAACTAGCAAATGTTTAGAAATGTGAAATTTTGATTTAATAGATGAAAAAACCGATGATGAATGTAACACTTTTCCAAGCTACTTTACCAGTGTGATTCTCTCCAAGATACTCCACCAGTATTTTATGTGAACCTGAGTTATTGGTTAGTAGCAAACTGTTGCTTCAATGGGAAATTGAAGGAAATGTGGAATTGAAAGAACACAGTTGTTCGCTAGATGTGGCTGTTTTGTTCTTTTCTCTTCTGGAATGGGTATGTTTGATAATACAAGGCTTGCTACCTACAAAGAGATGAGCATAAGGGTTATTCACCTCTTCTTTCATTCAGCTATTTAATAATGTTTACAGGTTTCCCTGAGGATTGTCTGAGGACTGAGGCTAACTCTGGCTTTTTACCTGTGCCTGTGGGGGTTGGTTGGTTCATTACCTTTAAGAATTCCTTTGTTGATCAGTATCTATGACAGCCAACAAATGGGAAGTCATAATGTCCATGTTGTAGAAAATCAATTAAAAACCAACAAGTTCAACAAATTCCTTCATCTCCCCTAATCAATATTGGGATTAAAGTGTCTGATAAAATCCTTTGGGTAGTTTTTTGTACCTGAAGCTAAAGAAAAACATGTAAGAATATTTTTTACTTTCAGGGTCTTCTCACAGCTTTTTACTGCTACACAGTTAGGAGAAACAAGTCACTTACCAGAAATTAAACATTATTGCTGGCAAACTAAATTACCTTCTATATAAAATGTACATGGTAGTGCTCTGACTACCAGAGTATCTCAGGAATTTGAATGCTTTGAGGTCTGAATTATATATAAAGGTTTCTATATTTTTTTTAGTTAAAAAATTTAGCATAAGCTGCAAATATTTTTTTAAGGCAAATTGACAATTCTGGTTGTGTGCTATATCTTATCACTATCCATAGTAGAATGGTAAATAAAAATTGTGTAACTTAGTTACTTTGTAATATGGACATTGAGATGGGAAAACTATTATGTTGCTCAAATGAAAGGACAATTGTTTTTTCTCCCTGCACGTACTGTTAATTTTCACCACTGAAATGAGAGTCAATCTGGCTGAGGTTTTGGAAACTGGAGGATAGTTTTAAGGTCTCTTTTAGATTTTGCTTGTAATGTTGAAGCTGCAAGCTGCTGTAATGATGTAATGCAAACACCCTGCCTTTGTGCTTTAACTCCAAGGGGGAGGTGTGGAAGTTGAACCTGCAGGTAGTGAGTGTGCAGAGGGGACATGTGCTTGGGAAATACAGGAGCAAAAAAGATCAGCTCACAAAACCTGATGACAGGTGATTATTGAGAAAAAGATGCAGATAGTGACTATATAGTTATTCAAAATGCTTCATGGGGCTCCAGAAAGTTCTGCTGTTGGGGACTGGCATCTTCCTGCTCCTTGTTATCCCAAGAAACTCAGCACAGCTTCCTAAAAGGTTGTCAGCTCCTAGTTCCCATAGATGTCTCTGCAAATAGTTTAGCTTGCTCTTGTGCCAGAATGTAAGTTATAAATTAATTTAGTGACTCGTGAAAGGTAAACCTTTACATTTAAACCTAACCCGAGACACAGCCATCTTTCCTATCCAAGAAATTAATTAGTCTTTGACCAAAAATACAGCTCTCATCTTGGCTGTGAGCCATATTTCAACCATGGCATCCATTTGGAAACACAGGAGTATGACTCTTCCCCAATCTCCTCCTCTCACATTTTTCATGATTCCTGTTTTATGAGAAAGGTAAGACAATCTAGACCCTTGGCCCCACGTTTTACAATACACCTGAGACATTCATTAATGGTCCAGAAATTATTTGTGTGTCATGTCTTATTGGTTAAATATCACTTACTTATTTATGACTTCATGCTTCTTCCCTGTCCTTTAGACATTTATACTAACCAGCAAGAGAAAGCTTAGTGTAAGATTATTTGGACAAATCAATTTTAAAGCAAAGTTATCCAGAGTTTGTTCCAGTGGCAGTCTGCCTACTCCCTACAACTCTTTTTTGGTGTTATATCTGCAGCCAACTGGATTAATTTTTTAGAACTTATTTTAAATGAGTGTTTCCCCTCATTCATATGTGTTAATATTTGTCTGTTTTCCTCCTCCCTGTGCAGAAGACCACTTCTATTTTGTAAGCTGAGACTGGAGCATGATGATTTAATGATAACCAGTTTAGCAGTGGCTCTGACACTGCTCGTGCTGAGCTATCATTGGGAGATGAGACACAAAGCACCAGTTGCCCTCTGTAACTCACTGATAAGGGACCAGAAACCATTTCAAACTAACTTTACACCCTACTGCAGGTGCTTGTAAGCATTGTTCAAAGCCATTAGTAGTACAGTACTAATTTTAGTAGGGGATACAAGGAAGAATGCTCCTATTTTGGACTGAACATGGCTGATTCACATGTATCTGCTCCCTTTGGAAAAACAGAGAGTCTGAAGAGTCTCTAGGCTGCAAACTGTGGCATTGTTAGGACAGAGATATGCCCTATTTTTTTCCGATTTTTTAAGAAAATTGTTTTTGTTAAAAACAAAGTAAAAAACACCCTTCTACTGGTATCAAAGCATGAACTATTCAAAGTGTGGACAAACACTTCTACATAATTTACAACTGCATTGCCCCAAAAAGTGTTACTGCACAAGTGTAATGTTTAATAAAAGCAGTAAAAGAAACAGATTTCTCAACAAAAACATTTCAGAACTTTCAGTATCAGCTCCACCAGGAAGATGAATTAACTCCAAAGTATTGTCTCTTGTTCTGCCCATCTCTTACATTTGAGAAAGCAAAATAACTTCTAAAACCTGTGAATAGGAAAACTATTTTCCTTCTTTCAGAGTATAAAAGCCTGGAGTGTTGCTGCTTCACTTTTTAAAGAAATATTTATTTCAGTATTTTGTTCCTAATCTTGTTTGTTTACTCAAGCAGTTTCCTCTTTGACTGTGTTACTTTTTGGGGTAAATATTTAAGTTATTCATGAGTCTATATCATTCTGAACTGTTTCTGCAACACTTGTTTTGATTCAAGTTACTCATTGCTAATGATTTGACTAATTGGTTTAAAGTTTTATTTGCATAACATTGAATTTTAAATTAATTTAATTACATTTTAGAAACTAATATTAATGTGATTTTAAATTATTTTATGGCTCCATTTTTGAGAAAGGATTCCCTATTCCAATATCTTAATATTGCCTTGTTTAGTCACAGCTGATTAAAAAAAACCCTAAATGTATCTGGTTATGTATATGACCACTGTAGTGTTGAGTGAGATTTTAAATTAGTTCAGTCACTGTTACTGATTTTGCTGCTCCAGTAGGAAGCACAGCTGATTGTGTACTGTCTTCACAGCATTTTCGTAACCCAACAGAGGATTTGTTTTGAAATTTGTTATTGACATCAACGTATGTGCAAAGCATTAGCCAGAGGGGTGTTTAGGATTTCCACTTAAATTGAAGCAGCAGTTTATGCCTCTGCCTTTTTTCCCTTGGACAGTGCTCAACCTCATGTTAAGTGACTAAATAATAAATCTATTAAGCTTTCTCCTAAAGTAATTTCACTGTGTATTTATTTTATTTCTGACTGGTTTTTGACTTGCTTGCTAGTCATTGAGACTGGTCCTGTTTTCCATTCCATCTGTTCCAGATATAATTACAAGGTCTCTTCTATGAGTTTTAGGAAGGTTTTATGTCCTCTGTTAAAACCTGAGACATCTGAATTCTTCAAGTCATCATGAACTTTGAGTCTGCACATAGTATAGATTTGTTGACACTTTTGTTCTCACTATCATCTTTTTGTGTCCGATCACTACTTTTGTGTAAATAATATATGTTCTTTTATTACTGATGCAAGGAAGAAATACCAGTCATTTACATTGCAAGCACAACGTATTTGAAAAGAGGCAATTGAAAAACCCTGTGTTTGAGTCACTGTGAAAAAACCTCCCTAGAAAAGCACAAGTCTTCTAAAGACCCTGGAGCAGGAGCCATGTCCCTGTCATTTAAGTCACTTCCCAGATTTCAGATCTAGGCCTGCTGCTGAGTTTGTATCTGCTTCTGGCCACTAGCCCTTCACCAATTCTGCAGAGCAAGTCTTTAAATCCTCCCAATTGCTTTCCCAACCAACATAGTCACCCTGAAAATCAAAAACAGTTTATGCCCTCGCTACGTATTAAATGTTTTCTTTCAGTGTTATATGGAGGGTGCATAGAAACTGTAGAGCAATGGAAAAACAAACCTGGAAAGGATTAAAATAGCCTCCTCTTGCTGCCCACTGGTGTAGATTTGATTTTGTGGTGATTTTCCCTTTACAATGTCAATGAGACAAAAATTATCATGAGCTGTAAATGGAAAACCTGCCACCTAAGATCTACAGAAAAGAGTCTGCAGGATGAAGTTTTTACTGTTTAAAACAAATCTGCCTCTTTCTTTTGTTTTCTTGAAAGGATCAATTTTGGTATATTCAGGTTATGCCTTCCTGAATCAAGTTATTGGAATGTTTGTTGGCAGTATTTGGGAATGTCTGCTTTAAAAGGGTCAGGAGAATTAATCTGTAATCAATCTCTCAAAGATATTGCAAAGCTCAGAATCCATTCAAGAAAGTGATAATTTGTTTTTAAAAAGAGCCGTTTAAAACAAAAGCTGCTCTTGTAGGTGTAAGTGTGGGGATTATACACAGCTGGATAAAAAGCCACTGGTTATAATTGAAGGAGACTTTCAGGTGTTTGCCCAAATCTTGGGTTTTCATGCCCATACTCTGACTGTGACAGTGCAAACGCCTTAACACACAGCAGTTTGCGCACTTTTGATCAAATAATTCCACGCGCAGCTTGGTTTAATAGTTGTTTTGAATTAGAAAAGGAAGGGGGAAATGTTGCTTTTCAGGTTGGCATTAGTTTCAGGCCTTGGCAGTTTTGTAGGGACTTCGCAGGTAAAAAACAGAGGCACCATTTTGAAGTGCCAGTTTAGCGTCATGGTGGAATATCAGCTACAGTGTGCTGAACCTGACTGTTTTGCTCTTTTTCTTCTGGTTCCTTTTTCTAGGAGATGAGGAAAGCAGGGGAGAGGAGGCAAAAGCAGGCTGAAAACTGTCACTCAGCACACTTGTATTAAAAGCCTACGAAACAGTGCCTAACAGCTGTATTGGTTCCTGCTCCAGTTTCTCAGAGTGTCAGAAGGCTCCTGCTGCCTGGTGATTTGGAGTTTGGCCTTCAGAGGAGCCCAGTGCACTGTGACAAGCTGATGCAGGTGCTTCCACCACAGTGGGAGTGACAAGAGCCAGGGCACCATGTGCTGGACAGAGGTGAGTGATGCTGTAGTTCTGCTTGGTTGGCTTTAAAGTAAGTTTTTCCAGAATTATGAGCCCTTTCATTAATGTTTCGCATTGCTAACAGATAAGAAGGAAAAAAATCTGAACTTTTCAAGTCATACATTTTATCTATGTCCGCGTGGCACTGAATTATACTCTGCTTGAAGTCAAAAACACTCAAGCTCCCATACATGTGTATAAAAGCCTTTCAACAGAAACTTTAGCATACTGACATTCTCACCACATCTGAGGCTATCCAAACAGAAATTCAGAAATGAAACCCCTGGGCCAAAACTGCATTAACACTGAATGACTGCCATACATGGAATTGGCAGCTCAGATGAGTAAAAATTAGCTGACTACCGCAAAATTTCATTCAGTAATATCAACCAAAACAACCAAACATTACTTTAATAATTTCTTCTATAGAGCATGGGAGTACCAAAATGCCTTAAAACTCTGTACTGGTCTTTCTGTTTCCATACTGTTCTGCTTGCACTGAATACTCCAGCTAGGTGACTCTTCCTTTGCTTAGAGTTTCCCCAGATTACAGCAGGGCTGGTTTCGTGATTGGATTCTGTGGTAACTCAAACAGGCACCTCTTAAAATGGTCATGTTTCTTATTTTTTAATTTGTGAATTCGATATTATATTTTGCATCATTCTCATTTCAATATGTTTCAATTTTGCAGGCTCTTTTCTTTAAATTTCTCTAGAATTTATAATATTAATTCTCTTCCTGTTGAAGGGCCATTATCACTTCTATCCCAGAAAAAATTCCTGATGGAATATCTTGCAGTTGCATTTTTCAGTTGTTTCATTTGTTCAGAATAGAATCTTCTCAAATGTGATATCCTGTCTTTTCTTTGAATAAAAATAACAAGAATTCTTTATTCTTTTGAATCAACATTGCAAAATATCTGATGTACTTGGAAGCATTTCAGAAAAGTTTAAATTTTGAGTTCATTAAGAAGTGAAGTAGAATATTTCTGGTGTATAAAAATATGTTCCTAAGGAGACAGCTTTAAATTTGTGTGTGAAATTCCGTCCACCTCTCCTCTGATTTGTTGGATAAAATGTCCTTTTTTGTCTGCAAGTTTGTTTGTGTTCTCTAGAATTTTAGAGAATATGAGTAGAAATGAAGGAATAAATTCATATAGATTGAATTTTTCTTTTAAAACTTACACTAATTATTTACATTAATATCTGTATTTGGCAATTTTCAGTAGGACTGGCAAAATTTAATGCCTTCTTTATTGCTTTCTATTCAGAGAACATCATATTCTAAGATAAATCTGAGTTCATTTTTTGCCAGACACTGTTTTCTGTAATTTTTGTTTTGCAGAAGTCTTGGCTAATTCCCATGTCCATATTTTCCAATGACAGTTTTAAGTTGAGCTCATTAAATCTCAAAAGTCTTCTCAAAAAGTCAGTTGTTGACAAGGTGTTGATTAAATTTGTGAAATGTAGAAGTAAATTAAGTCAGTTTTGGATTATGCAACCTGCAACTGAGATTAGAGAGCTCATTTTCATTCCATTTCACTTCGTAGGAAAAGATTTTCTCTCTGTTTCCTGCTTCACAGTAGATGTGGTTACCAAATGTTCAGAAAGGTATCTTAAGTAGTCAAAAGGTGAATATCTCTCTCTCTCTATATATATATGTGTGAGTAAAAATGTATTTTTTTCTTGTGCACAGCTGTACTTCTTTTTATATGGCTTTTTTTATGTCTATGTTTTCCCTGGCTTGTAAGTGGAAGAGGGAAAAGAAACACTATATACCATGGGAAATGGATATCACCTACTTTTATTAGCAAATAGAAAGCAATTTCTATCACTGCCTTCTAAATTGCTCTTATATTGCTTCTCAGTATTCTGTTCTGTCTGGGAACGTGTGCCTTCACATGTGCTGTCATAATCTTTGATAATACCACCAATTTCATTACCAAGGGTGCTTTGACATAATTTTTTTATTACACAGAAAATCCAGATAACCTGCTGAATTGGTTTGTGTTGCAAAATGATAGATGGTGTGTAACCATCACAGGCAAATTCTACAATCCTGTAGAGGGCTTAGTGCTCTTATTCTGACAAAATGGGCACAAGTTAGAATGAGTTTAACACTTCAGTGTGCTTGTATTTTTCTTTATCACATTTAAAATGCAGTAAAGGATTCTATTTTTATTTCTGTGAATGAAATTCTTTATGATTAGTACCAGAGAAAAAGATTACCACCTACCAAGGGACTGAAATCACCTTGCTCTTAAGGTATAAAGTTTTCAGTGTTCATATTAAAAGCCAAGGCTTGAACTTTACACATCTAGTGAAACGTCAGCAATGAAAAAGCCTGACTGAGAATTAGGGAGAGCTGGATCCTTATCTGAAGAAGGGATCACTAGTTTCAGAGTAGCAGTTCCTTTGAAACTCCACATCTCTTTTTAAAAATGCACACCTGTCTCCAAAGTTTAAGGTGTAGAATAGAAGTCCTGGGGAATTTCCTTCCATTCTTACCTCTGCTGTAATCTTAAAATATTGAATTTTTTTCTTGATTTCCTTCAGTGACTCTGGGATGATGCTCAGTAATGCTTATTTCAGTTGCAGTATCCAAGAGAACCAGTGGGTCACCAGACATCTGTGGTCCCTAATCTGTTTACACCAATCTATATATATTTAGGGTGCCTCTGAAAGAAGGAGGCTTCTATTAAATTCTTAGAATTTTTGAAAAAAAACATAAAAAACCTGACGTTAGCTAGGTATAAAATTTTTATATTAGCAGCATTTTTCATGGTAGGAGCACAGTACAGGCAGTACAGTGCAAATTACACTCTCAACTCTCTCTGTGTATCTGCAGAAAATGTGTCTCTTGGTGCTCAGTGTGCAGAACACTTTCAATCCAAAACGGCATAACATGAAAAAAACATATACTAGCAACCAGGAGCAGGCTGCCAAAACTTGTGTTTTTCCAGGGCCTGGGCCTCCAAAAAGGATATATGTTTTTAATTAGCTGTGTGATGACAAGATTAAGAAGGCAGGCACTTCTTTTTACTTGCCATAGTCTCACAGCTGTTTTGGGCAAAAGTATAAAACTTGGAGTTTTGGGGGGAAAATAGGAGGGTAATAATTAGAATTGAATTCCCTTAGTTACAGCTAAATGGTACACCAGAATACTCAAGGCACGTTATTTGCAGGAATAAATTGATATAGATCCATTAGGTTAATTGAAGTTAAGGTAATTTAAACTTACTGAGAATGTGACTCCTATGGTGACAAACATGAGGGAAGGCCAACATGATTTTGGTGATTCATTTCACTGAGGAAGGAATGATACCTCAGGGTCTGTCTTTGATACGCGATGGGGAAAATCTGTGGCTATTTCCATGCCTGTAAAATGCTCAAAGTTCCATTTAGGGCTGGACTAACATTATGAAATAGTCCTTTTACTGACTTTGAGAAATAACCTTGGTTTGCAGCAGTTATACATGATATGTAAAAAACTTGTGGATCACTGAATGAAAAGTGATATGGAGAGGTAGATGATTCTACTTTCATATAAATATTGATACAATGTCAGTTGCTTGTTCTTATGTGTCAGACTTTAGATACTGAATATCCTCTGTCATTAAACCATAGAACAGGTTTAGCTCTATTTCCCCCAGATAACTTTGGGTAGGTCTTTGAAATACACATTCAAATATCTGATTATTTGCTGACTACCCTGAAGTTCAGTTTCTACATCCTTGTGCTCTGCATGTACCCTTTTTACTTTCTCTGTGCTGGGAAACTGTTATAAATTATTTTCTTTGGCTGGGTCAGGAAGTATTTTTCCATTTGGCTACTCTTTATTCCTGCTTTTCATTTGCAGAGTAATTTCATAGTTAGACACTAGGCAGCTGGTCTTCTAATGTGTGGACTGGCTTAGCAAATAATTTTATTATGTCTACAGTGCACCAGGTTGCATTGTAAAGTTTCAGACAAGGCTATCTCCTTCCTTTCTCATTCATAGCTTTTAGCTACGCCTATGGAATTAAATGGGGTAGCTGACTCTCTGCGCATCTTGATACAAAGAGAAATAGTCTCTTTGGGTACTAAGGGTGTTTCAAGATTAGTTTAAGCCAATCTAATTGCAGGCAGCTCCTATTGACCCTCATTGTCCCTGCTTCTCTTCCTCCCCAGCAATATTTTCAGCTGAATCAGGTTCTTGGCATGGTTATGCGTGTGTGCCAGGGATAGCAAATGGGAAAATAAGACTGAACGAGGGAGGAGGAAATGACTGGCATATTCAGGAGCCAGTCATGCCAAGCCAGGGCCAGAATGGTGCCCTGAGCAGTGCACACTCACCGGGCTGATCAGTGGAATTTCTTGTCATTTGTGCAGGTGATTTTCAAGAGCGCTTGCATCTCCCAGGCCTGCTCTGGTAGGACACTATTCATTAATGGCAGTGTTTGTTCTACTTGTTCAGATTTTGAGTCTTGTAAGATTCTGTAAGATTTGAAAGGTATGCTAAGGTAAAGGACATGAGTAGAGGTTTTTATGATTTCCATGAGATACAGCAGGTAATTTTTATCAAGTAGTATAGCAAATATATTTGTGATACTACTTTTATTTTTGCAAATTGCGTAGATTTAGGCCACTAGAATACAAAGACAGACAAAATAGTCATTATTATATTTCATGGCAAACTTTACCTTGAGTTTAGAAAGGCCAGCTCCAGCATCTGCTTTTGTCAGTGGCAGACCTATTTCAACAAAATAGTCATTTAGATTAAACAAATAAACTTTAATTCTGTTAAACTGATATCAAGCTCTGAGGCATGCAGATACATCCATCACATGTAAAGAAGCCAATTCCAATCTCCTCAGCATCAAAAGAAAACATTTGAGGCACATGTTCAGAGAAATCTTGCTCCTAGTCTTAGAGCCAATAGGAAACACTTGTCAATGATATTTTGATTTATTTTCCACTTTATGAATGACCCACTTGAAAGGATCCTTGCTAAATATTTTTGGGCAATGCTGGAGATTAAAGTGGAATCTGGCTGTTCTTTCTGTCTTTGTCTTCAGTACGACTCCCATAACTGCATGTATTTCTAGCTATCTATTGGTATAAGATTTGGGCAATATGTATACAATTAGTTTTAGAAGACCATTACTGGCATATGTAATCTCAGCAAATTAAAATTTCCACTAATAAGAGCCAGGAAACAATTGCAATAGCAGTCTGTTTGCAAAGTTGAAACTCTCCATATCAAAGAAACAAATTGTGACTTTGTGAGGCTGATAATAGTGGAAAAAGTTTGGCTATAGTGTAAGTCAGGAGATGATGAGAAACTGTTGCCATTTAGAAAAATCTTCCCTTTCTGTTCTTTACCTGAAAGAGGTGTAAGTAATCAGTATCTATAAAAACGGGTCTTTCTGTAGCTCTTTGCCAAGGTGGTTCACTGGCATTGCTGCTGTACCTGCTCACTGCAGGTCTGTGGATACCCTTTCTGTAGCACCATTAGCAAAACATGCTTAACCCAATTAATTTAATCTATTTCCATCTGGAAAGTAAGTAGATAGTGTGTGGAGGGAATGAACTTCTATCAAGGCATAATTGAGAAATGCGTTAATTGTTCTTGCCTAGCCATTTCCTCTGTCTGTAATTCTATCACAAATTTGAAAAGACTGGTTTTGCCTTTTCTGCTGATACAGACAGAAGTAGTTGTCCCCATGGGTTTGAGAAGTGCTTTAGGACGTACAGTCGATGCATGTATGTTGGAGCATGTTCTGTTTGTCAGGAGCTGTTTCACAGTGCTGTTTGTCTGCTTGTACCTCGAGGAAGAGCAGGTGCCCAGGCTGAGGTTACACATCCAGCTCCATTCGGTGTAGCTCTGTAGTGTTGTTATGAGTACCACAGTCTCTCCACAGCCTCTGTCACTGCCAGCTGCTCACCCTGTTCCTCCTGTGTCCTGGGTAAGTGTCTGGGTGATCATGGCTTGAATATAGAACGAGGGCCTCATCCAGCCTGAGATCCAATCCTTCTTACTTGGACAGTTTTTAGTTGAATCGGGCTCCTGATCCAGCCACATTATTGTGGTGTGGTCACTGGTGCCTGCCCAAGGTAGGAGCAAAGAACTGGGAATAGATGGTAAGGCCACAGTCTGCATGGCATCTTATAATGGTGTTTGATTAAGATAACTTTATAATCAATGTCCTAATGATTATTTTACACTTTCCTTAAATACTAACCATGTTGAGTACTCTGTCATTTTTCTTCTATCTTACAAAAGCTTTTTATCATCATTGTGTTAATGTGCATTTAATTAAAAGTAACAATGAGGCAGGTGATTGCTATGAAAGTTCCCAATGAGAGTGGATATAGGATCTCTTTCACTGGAGTCATACATTTCCTTCATGTTCTTTTCTTGCGCTAATGAGATTTGATTTCTTCTGGTGCTTAAATCCACATATTCAGATGGGTCTCTTGCTTCCCCCTCCCCCCCTTTTTTTTCATTCCATTGAGGTTGTTTATGTGTTTATTCAGTGGTTATATCTGAAGTTACTGAATTTTTCCTTTAGGAGTTCCAGTGCTCCGTTGTGGATCCCAGAAAGGAAGCAGGGATGGGCTGCTTCTCTTCAGAACATACTGGTTGTTTTTTAATACATTTTTCCTTGAGTGCCTTCCCTGTGATTCCATACAGAACTCTCCAGCATTCAACAGAAAAACAGTTTCATATTTCCTTGCATTTCTCTGCCAGCGCTACCCTGGACTCTGACTAATGCTAACCAGTGTAATTATCTGTGACTTTCCTCCTAAGCTTTCCATTTCCACTCAGGCCACAGAAGGGTGTTCTCCAATCCACAGCAATTATGAGCATGATATATGAGACAGCTGGAAGAGGGTATTGAGGATAAAAAATGAGGTGGTAAACAACAACCACTGCTAAGCCAAATGCATAGCAGGTTTCAGCTTAGACTCTCTTCAAAACTGCCACTGAAATCATTGAGGATTCTGCTTGCATGTCCTATGCTTTGATCTTTGTTCTTTAGTTATTAAGTCTGTGTTTGAACTTGGCTCACTCTGCTGTGGTATTTGAAACACACAGTTCTTAGTTGTCTTTGCTCTTTTGCACATGACAACCAAGGCCAGCCTGGGTTTTTCCCCAACAGATGGAAATAAAGTCCACATTTATATAAAGATATGTGGAGAACCATGTGAAGGTTTTTGTGTGAATATGTCCTAAAATAACATCCACATTTGATAACTGGAGATATGAGATGGAAGGGGTAGTGGGTTTCTGCCCAGGCCCCAGGAAAACATGGTTTTGCGCTTCTGAAAGATGGGGTGTCGAGAGTTTGGGCAGTTGGAAGTCTCATGATCCTGTATTTGCTGGATGCCAGTTACTTGTGAGCATCTCCTACAGGTCCCTTTCTGCTCCAGCTGTTTCTAGCAAGGGATGCACAGATCCCAGAGGATTAATTACCAATCTCAGATAGGCAGTATTCCTTCTTGCTTCCATTTGTGCTGAATTTCACCATTTTGCTTATCTATTTATAGAAATATGTAAGAGAGGTTTCTCAGTTTCTTTTGTTGGTCTCTGACCCTTGCTCTTGCTGTTATCTTTTCACGAGGAGTCCACAGGAGGAAGGCAACACAACAGAGGTAAATAGGCATATTTTCTGAAGAGATTGTGCTTATACAGTATGTGCCAAGCAGATATGGTATAGAACTTGCTGATTTTACAGAAATACTGGAATTATAAGGTATACATATTGAAAGAATAGTAGAAAATCATGGAGAAAACAAGTAATGCAAAGGCCATTGTTTATTGAAACAAATATAATTTGCATTATTATTTAGATATTTCTGCCGCTGTGGGAAATACAAAAAAGAAATGTGGGAAATGTTGTATTTACTGAACAGTAAAGTGTGTGGGGTTTTTTTATTATTATTTCTCATGCAAAGCTTTACATTTTGATCTTATTTTTTGTTTCTTTTCATTTTTTTATTGTGTTAAAATGAATAGGGCTGCAGTCATTTAATTGTTACTAATCCCTTAATTAAGTAACCTCATACTCAAATTAGCTGCATATCTTCTTGATCCAGGAGTACAAATATGCCCCTGAAAAATAAATTCTCTATATTTTTGGCTATGGAAGTAAGAGTGTGATTTTCAGAATTGTTACGTATGCTCCGTTATTATCTTAAAAAAACCTTAGAAGAAAAAAATACAATAAAAAGAGTAAAACTACAAACTCCTTAGAAATAAATCTTTAAAAAAACCCAAATCCTAAAATATTTTTTAGAGTAATTTGTGGAAAGACCTGAAGCTGGTTGAAATATTCCAAATAAATGAGAGTGATGTCACAAAAGTAGAAAAAAACCCCCATCTGTTTTGCAGTACATTTTGGGGTTCTGAATTTGCCATTTTAATTGCAAAAATAAATGGTATCTAGTATCAATGGCATTGTTTTGCATAATGTTCCAAAACATGAATATATACATGAGAGAAATTATCTTTTGCATTTCTATTCTCAGTTCCATTTGAAACAAGAAAGTTAAAAAAATTTTAGACTTCTTAGATTTCCATGGAAAATACAGGTTCCATTTCTTCAATGTTTTTAATTTGAATTTTATTACTCACCCCAAGTCTGCAAGTAATATCTGCTACAACAGTGTCTGCCAGTTTGGATTACCCTTTAAACTCTGCTACAACAGAGTCAAGTTTTTGGGAAACATTTAGGGAAATAATGAGTGGTTTTCATGGGCTTAAAGTGTGACTCACTGTGATCATCAACTTAAATAGCTCCTTTTTTAGTGTCTTAGTGACATCGGTCACCTTTGTGATTCAAAGGAGGTTTGAGGATGCTTGTAGTGAGGTCGAGTGATACAGGATACAAAAAATATTGATACTTAAAGCTCTTCATCCCAGCCCCCTGTGTGCATGCACACAAGTGAGTATTTCACCTCTAGTACTGTAAATGTGTCCCCAGTCCCAGTGGAAAAAGATGTTACTGGAGAGCTGGTGATGGAGTGAGCACAAACGAGCTGTTGAATGAGGCTCTGTAGTTGGAAGGTGTCTATTTCGAGTTTTTCAGGAGGCTATTGATTTTGATTGCCTGCAGAAACAGAAAGATTGCACAACATTTAATCATCTTCTGAAAGTTGTTTTGTAAATGTTAAACCTAGGAACCAAAATTCTGCTGCCTCATTTGTTGTGTAAGGAATTGAGTGTTAGTGAGCTGCAAAAAACATCTCCTACCACTCAGAGACAGTATCAGAGTATAGCAGTAATAAAACAGAATTCTGTGTTTAATAGTTCTGGAGAAACAAAGGACCTACTGTGTTACATTCCTAGTTTAGACCTATGTTTCAATTCCACTTTTTAGTACTCTGCAAGTTAAAATAATGTTGTCAGTTCCACTGAAGCTGAAGGCAGCTTTTGTGGGTTTTACACGGAGCTAATAGGGCACAGAAAGTCAGCGTATGCAACATTGTGCTCCTCATTTTCTTATACGAAGAAGTAAGAGTTTCGGCAAAGAAATAAGAAAATAAAATGTTTGTTACAGGACCTTATTCAGTTACCTCAGGTTTTAATGTGTGAAGAAAAAAAAATAGCATACTTTTATGCCAAGTACCAGTTGGTTAACCCTTACTTTTTCATGAATCATGTCCACTAATATCTGTTTTAGACTTCTGATTTTATTTATTCCTTTCCAGGCTGAAAAGGTTATCCTGTTGCATTGTAAACAACCACTGAACCTTCTGAAGAGATTTCTCATCTGGGCTGTTTTGCTGGTGAGTTGCTTGAAGCCTGATGCTATAAAGATAATAGAATTAGGAGACCTAGCAGGCCTCATTATTTTTAATTACTATTGCTGCTGCTCACACACTACACGTAATTCAGTAAAGCTGGAGTGGAATGGGGTGGGGGGGGGACCCAACAACTCTGCATTTTGAAATGGGCCATCAGAAGTGGCAGTTGTCAAATCTTTCTGTGAGTTATGTGTTTTTCAGATGTGTCATTCTAATAATGTTTTGAACGAATCTCAGAAATTCAATAAAGTGAAGCAGAAAAGGGAATGTGGGCCTTAAATAGGTCAAAATCTAAGTACCTTCAGCTTGCTTTTTGGTTCATTTATCAAAGCAAATCAATTGTTATTATTAGCCTATTATCATCATCCTTCCAGTGAGCTGGCCTCATTTTAATCAATATTTCTAATTAAATTACATCAAATGCGGTTTTAAATTGTAGCGACCTAGCTCCATGTAGGCTAAATTTATATGCATATCTTCATCCATTATTTTCATTGTCTCTTTATTAATAAGGTATTTCTTTACAAATAAGCAGTCAACAGCTGTGTTGAAACAGCTATACATCAGAGTTGATAGTGGACCACCTGCTATGTTGAAATCCTGTTTGTCTTTTATTTGTGTGGACTATATGCTTTAAATAGCTCTGAAACTGCCATTGAATTTTCCAGTCACAATGCAGAGAGACTGAGAACCAGTGCTCTGGGCCATGGTTTTCACTAGCTCCTTTTGGCTTATAAACTAAGCATTCATGGACATGGATACAAACCAAGGAATGGTACAAATACCATTCCTTGGTAGTTTCTTTTCATCCTGTAAGTATCTGCTCTGGTGCTTCAGGGTTTGTCTGACAGCTACCCAGCTGTGTGTGCCTCAGTGCTCTGATTTTGCTCGATTTGGTATTGCTGCTTTGTCAATGCAGTGCTAAAAGCAAAAGTAGAGTAAGTCTTGCTTTCATGTCTTGCAGTGTGCAGAGCAGGAATTTTACAGCTTTGGAGAGAGCAACACAAATGCACTTACTTAATTTGTTGGGGTACTTTTTTATTGTGGCTGTCCATTAGGAGGCCCAGCAGATTGTCCTCTTCTCTCCCATTAATACAAATACAGTAACTGTAGTATGATTCATAATAATTGTTTTTCTTCCCTGCAGGGATTTAGACACTAGTTAATCATGCAATAGCAGTTTCCATAAGATGGACTTTCCAGGATGATAATGTGGTTCTACTTCAAACATTCATGCCTTGGAAGTATTCAGTATCTGTGTCTGTGCTAGATACGGCAGCAAGGGAAGTCTTACCTTCATCATGTTTTTCATAAACACATGTGTATGTGGGGGGGTGTTTGCACACGTATTTATGCAAGTGTTTGTATATATAAATCAGAAGCCTTTCTTTGGTGGCCAATGAAGAGATTACTGGGAGATTTCTAATCCTGTTGCCTGTGTATGGAGGTCAATCAGTGAGGTCAACAAGGGCACACTCAGCAGTACATCTTTCCAAATAATTCTGTTGTAGTTTAATTAATGTTACTCTAAGGCCATGTTTTGTACTTAAACATAGTTCTAATCCTTAACTCTTTTACTTCTGTGTTGTAGCTGGTCATCCAAACATTCCTCTTTACAACAAATGCATAAACTCAGAACAATCTAACTTTCCTTAGCTCTGGTCTCCTGTTGACACTTGTGCACGCCATCACTTAAATATGCAGTTCCTGTGTTTTTCACTCTGACAGGCTATTTTGTCACTTTTGAGTTTCATATTTCCTCAAATGTATATTCTGAAGGCAGATGCAGTTTTCAGTAATACTCTGTCACAAGGGAGCCTAAAAACATAAAACCAAAGTGACCATTACCCAAATGGCAACAGAAGTGCAAGTAACTACATCACAATGTTATTATGCTTACTTCTATGCCAGTCATACACGTGGTCAGTATACGTGTGTGGAGTGCAAAGGAGAAAGTAGTTTTAGAACTGAAGTAAGCAGACTCGCTGAATGTTTCAAGGTGCATTCAATTCTTTCTTCACAAAGTTTCTCCATTCTCTTTCTGCTTAGGATAACATACAATCTAACATACCCACAGCCTAAATTGGGCAGGTCTCAAGAAGGAAAAGGTATGGAAATATATTTGAAGGCACCCGTTCCTGTGCCTACCACCACCTCCTTTCTTGGAATGTTTTAAAGAATTTATAAAGGTCTTAAGAATTCTTTCCTACATGGTATAAAACATTTCTTGCAATAACTTCTCCAGTGCTTACAGTTACTCTGCTATCACAGGTGTTACAGGTGTTTGTTAAGGATTAAGTCCTGTGATAAGAATTTTAGTGTTGTATGTATTTTAGAGTACCTTCTTCACTCATGAAGACATGAAATATGGCACTTTCTCATCTGATTGTACTCCATAATTTAGAAGATTATAATTATTTGTGTGTGAATTAATCTTAATACTCTAAAACTAGAATAATCAAGAGTGCTAAGTGAAACACTTTTCCTGTAAAAGTTGATTCATGATTTTCTCTAAGCTGTTTAAACACCTATTTTGCATATTCTCAGCATATTCCTTACACTGTAATGTATATTTTAACGGAGCTGTTGCTGATTTATTGATCAAACTGATCAAAAGATATCGAAATCCTTCCAAAATACTGGAAGGGGGGGGGNNNNGAGGAGGGAGGAGGGCTCTGTGAGGATGGAGAGAGTATATTCCAAAAATGGAGAGATAAAATGAGTGCCAAAGTACTCAAACCTTAGCCTTTTAGTCCTGATTGCAATAATTGCATACACATGGACTCCTTCACTCTCATTTCTCCCTTTACTCTGCTGAAGGGATGCTGAGGTGACTTCTGTGATAGAAGAAAAAACCTATGAGGCCTCTGATAAGTGTCAAAACAGAGTCTTCTGTGATATTCTAGGAGAGTAGCACTTGACTTGTAGGTCAAAAATGTGTTTTGCCACCGGTAGTTGGTATTGTTTTCTGCAATAGTTGATCCCTCTGACTCTTGACTCTCTATCAGGGGATTCCTTAGTACATATTGTCTGGGTGACTGAACCAAATGGAGTCAACACAAAAACCAGTATTTGCTCACTGAGCAAATTGGTTTTTTGTGAGTGTTGTAGCTGTGCAAGATAAATACTTGCTTTTTAAAAAAAATTTAATTTTTAAGATATGGATCTTACAACACATTCAGAAGAAGAGTTAATATAACTTTTCCTGACTGATGTAGTTACAAAGAAGTCATGGCACTGGCAGATGTGGCAGTGAAGACAGCAATACAAGCACCTTTGAAGTATCGGTTTGGCATAAGACAAAAGACATTTGGTGAATCAATCTTTGTCCGGTTAACCATGTGCTGAAACTGGTGGCTTGTTGATGTGCTTGTCACAGTATTCAAGACTAGATATGTCATTAGCTGTCTTGCACTTCACAGTGCACAGACATGCTCCTGTGAGCACAGCTGAAATCCTGCATTTGTAAGGAAGGCTGGTGACATGGAATATGGGCTGGAGTACATTTATGTGGTGAAGGGAGGAATAGGGAGAGTAAGTAAAATTTTAGTTCTTCATGTGATGCATCCTTCTGGGAAAATGGACACATAGTCACTTCTGCAGCATTCCCATTCATATCACATAAAATCATGGCAAGGTGAAGTTTTATAAAATTTCAATCTGTATTTTAAACAGAAAAAAGTACTAGAAAAAGAATAGGGATGAAAATGTATATTAATCAAAGAAGGGATGTTCAGTGCATGACTATTTTCCCATTTCTTTGCTTCTGCATTTTTTCCTTCCAGACTTTCAGATGCTGAGGTGATTTTGAGTGCATCTTTATTTCAGAAGCAATTTAAATACAGATTTGCATGTTCATTTGTGGCTCGGGTTAATTAAAGGTCAATATTTTGGGAGGGATTAAGGGGTACGTGCAGTTTCCATGGGATGAAGCTCATAAAGATACCAGTGATTTATCTATCCATACACATGTGTGTGTGCATATAAGGTACGGTACTTAAACATCTATTACAGAAAACAGTGCCCTGGGGACTTGGGTAATAGATCATTTTAATGTATGAATAGGTTACATCCCTAACTACTAGTTGGGAAGGGTTACTTCTTATGGGAAGGGGGCTAAAGTAAATGGCCAAGAAAATTTATAGTGTTGCAATTCAACAAAAATATTGATTAGAAGATGAGGAACTCCATTTTTATAAACTTAATCAACACTGATTGTTTGATTTCAGCTAGTAGTCTGTCAGGGAGAAATAAGAGCTTTGAGCCTGGAGTAGTACGGGGGGCGGAGATGGAGCTGGCAATATTCTAGGGGAAAAAAATGCATCAAAAAACCTAAATCCAAAAGCACTAATGTAACTTTCCAGAAGATTCAAAGGCTAAATATTTAAAAGGGGATAGAAACTGCCTAGGTTTTGTTTTGTTTGCACTGCCATATAGCTCCCTGACTGGAAATTAGATTTCAACAAGCAACTGCTGTATTTATTGGCCTATATTTTATTTTGCTAATGTTATGCTAGTGTCCTGTATTTCCATAGTAATCATGTAATAATCTGTTCCCAAAATAGTAGGTTGCCAAGATCCATTTAGAGCTGTGAGTTCTGTGGCTAAAGGTCAGCACTGGGAGAGCTCTGCTCCTCAGTGTGCAGGTGCCACTTGCGTCACAGCCATTAAGCATGAAACTAAAATCAATTTCACTGCATTTTTGCAAGGTGGCAAACGTAGGAGTCACCTCAGCAGAAAAAAAAAAGGCACAACTGGCACACACAGGGTGCATTTATAAAGAGCTGGACAGGATCTGAAAGAAGTTTCGAAGAGCCTGTAACTCTGGTTGTGTGGTGCTGTATTGTCTCTGCTGCCACCATTCAGGTCTGCTCTGCTGTGTTTGAAGTGACTTGCCAACAACAGCCTGATGAATTTGCTTAATGCAGTGAGGTTTACAGTGGTATCAGAAAATGTCACAGAGTGTGGGCTTTTGATTCTGGATTTAAAGTTACAAAGTGTGGCTCCTCCTCAGTATGTGATCCACCATGACTGTATGCTTTCACTGCCATGCTAGAGTTTCTGCTCTACCTCTTCGTTGAAAAATTGACTTTCCTTCCCTCATTGGTGTCACAGAGAAGACAAACTTTTAAAAAGCTTTTCCTCCTGAACTTGAGATGATTAATCAGGTGGATGACAATGTCCTTCAGGTAATTTAGTGAAAGGGCACCCAATTAATTGATGTGTCAATTTTAAAAAATCAGTTGAATACCAATCATTTGCCATAACAGTCTTTGTTACTTTAAAGTCAAAGTCTAGTGAATTTAACATCGTGAATTTAACAAAAGGGAATAAAAATCCTAAACCTGTTTGGCCCTTGGGTACATTTTAAGTTATTGTTTTATGACTAAGTTGTGTTTGTTTTTTTATAGGAATTATTTGTTATTTTTTCTTCAGAAAATTGTATCCTTATTGCTTCCATTCTTCAGTGATATAAGCACAGTGGTATAAGGTTTTGAAGTTTCGGTGGATGCCTCAGCCTCCCAGAATCCTGTCATACATGTCATAAGTACTCATCTTTTACCTGAGAGCCTCATGTGCTCTCGGGGCCCCAGGCTGAAGGCTTCCTGCCTTGGCACAGCTCTCTGGAGCAAGAAGGAAGCTGTAATTTTGCCTGGAGGTCCTCTCCCTTTTAAACAGTCCTCGGACTGGGGAGTGATCCATGGCTCTGAGAGCAGTGAGGAGCTGCTGCTGAGGTGCACCCTGTCGAGCAAGGGCTCTCTAGGATTTCTCTCACCCCGTCTGGCTGCCAGGAAAGCTTCTCCCCACTCTCATGGCCCTTCTTGGTTGTGGGGTGACTGCTAGATCACTTCAGTTTCTGTTTCCATTAAACTTCTTCTGGGCAAGATGACCACTACTGAGTGCTTTTAATTTGACGTTTTCTTTAGAAGCTCTCAATAACCCTGGAAATAACATCTGCCAGGGAGGTGGCAAGCTGGGAATTGGGTGCCTGCCCAGCCATAGCATAACAAGGCCGCAGGGCATAATTGACTGGAGTGAACAAGGAAATTTCTGAGCCATTGATCCACGACCCAACATAATGTGTGAAATTGGAAATGTAGCCTGTCAGAAGAAGCTAGCCATATATTTTTAGATTATCTTTAAAAAAACGAGTACCCTTAACCATTGTTCAATGGAAATTATTATTTGTTTCTTTTTTCTGAAGACTGTTTCGAAAGATGTTTTGGTTGTTTGTTGTTGTTTGGAGGGGTTGATTATTTGTTTTGGTGAGGGGTTTTTGTTGGTTGTTTTGGTTTGGTTTTTTTAATTATTTCCTATTGGTAAAGATTGCAATTTTTCCTTTTAAAATCATTTTAGTAGACTAGTTTCTCTTTCATGTCACATAGCTTTGTGTGAGCACATATACATACACAGTTTTTACATAAGTGGTTTTCAGAGGCCAACACTAAGAAGCATTTTTTACATTATATTTCTGGATGGTAGAAACAAACACCTGGCAGGACAAGAAAGAGTGTTGAGACCTATTGAACATGCAATGTCACCAAGATAAATGAATGTGTAACTGCATCCTTAGGAGAAGACTAATCTCTTCCTACTTACTTTCTGACCTATGCTTACAAATATCTCTTGGCTTCAGTGGAATTATTTCTGATTAGCATGTAAGTGAAACCATCCTAGAGGCTATCATATATTCCTCTTTTATCATTTTTCCCTCTTTTTGGAGGTTATTACTGCACCAGTTCTGTAATTCCCGAAAGAGGTTTCCTAGTGGCTGTGAAAACTTTATTGGAATCTGCAGCATGCCTTCTTGAAGTAGTTTCTCATTCTATGAATGGATTTTTCTGTCTAACTTGCCAAAAGAATATATGAAATAAAGTGACTAGGCTGGGACAGCACCTTTCAGCACAGCTACCTTCTTGCTTAGTCCATCCACTCCTACTCAGCAGTAGCATGAAGTTTTTTGTCTTATTAGGTATGAAGAGAACATTAGCTATTCAGAAACTGGAATATTGCCACTCTGCCTGTGGAGGAGGAGAAGTGAAGACTGCATTTTAATGTTTGCAAACCTTTTCGAGTCTGGGAGATTATCTTTTGTGCTATGTGCCAGTCTTCTGCCAAAGCCCTTCGGTGTACAAAATTCAGCAATTTTATTCTTTCTCAACATAAAATTGAATTGATGAACCCTACCTGTAAATTTTCTTTTTTACACTATACACAATTTGAGAAATATTCCTGTTGCTAGATATGAAATAAATATAAACCTATGTTTCACAAACTACTATTTGGAAGCATCTCTCTCTTAAGGACATAAACCCTTCACCTTTACTACATGTTTAGTAGTAGAATTTCACAGGATATTTAAAATGAAAGATTTTCCATGAGCCTCACTAAAGAATGAGGAGATCATTTCTGTAGGGCCCGTTAACTTTTTCACAGATTTCAGGACAAAGTATGGTTAAAGGCCTTCCATTTTCCTCTGAGATGAGAAACAAACTAGAGTTCTAAGTCACCTGGTGCTTTAAAGAGTCGGTCAATGTAAAAGGAAACTAATGAACTGTGCTGCTATTTTGGTAGGAATTAAAAAGTGAATCAGATCATAAGCATATATGGCTTTTCTTACCATCTCTTAGGAGTTTCCCTACTTTTGGTTGCTGAGGACAAGTATTCTTTAACTGGTAGTCCTGTAAATATTCTGTATTGCTGGCAGCAAACTAATTAACTAGAAAAATCTAGAAAGTTATGACCTAATGTTCCACTTTATTGCTTATCCAAAGCACATTACAACCAGTTTCACAAGAATTAGACCAATCCAATTTGTGTCTAAGGTTTTCTCTGAAGAGCAAATATTACTGTCTAATTAAAGTTATTAAATTTATTAAAAAAAGAGAAGCAAAATGTCAGTGAGATAGCCTCTAAATACACTTATTCATTCAAACAGTGAACTTCTAATATATATTAAATTAAGGATAAATAATAGGAGAAAGAACCTTTGGTGAGAAAACTTGTGACATTTCCTTCATTGTGTAGCGGTAATACTCGTACTCTTTGGCACATGGAGGGAGAAAAGCTGTACTTCCAAACATAAAGATATTTACTGCAATTATAATCTAGATAGAAAATCAACAAGACACCAATGGAGTTCCTTGTAATTATTTTGTTTAAGCTTTACCGTCTAACTTTTTCTATATATGCAGCCAAGCTGAAGCTTATTTGTGAACATCTCTAGCCCATAGTCTTCAGTGCTTCTATAAATATTAATTTTAATACTATCTCAGTGTTTCCAGTATTGCTGGTTCATGCAGCAAATTATGTTCTTCATAAATTACATAATTTTTGTTATTAGCCTCATGTAAGTAAGTAGATTTGCCTGGATTTTAAAATGCTCAGTTTTGCTTGAGAAGTTAAGCAATAATACTAATTTCTATTATTTATCTCTTTCCCAATAACATATCAGACATTTTGCAGATGCAGAGCAAAACTGCTGCTTGCCTCAAATACTTTATAACTTAGGTTACTTTATTTTCAGTTTTAAGCTTCTCAGAAAATACTGAAATAATTTTTCCAAAGTAAAACATTTCAAACTTGTTGTGCAAATTCAGCTAAAGACTTTCTCAGAGGTAGCTGATTTCTGACAGTAGGATTATTTCTAGCATGATTTCAAACAAAAAAAGGGGATGCACAGGGCCATGTGCAGTTTTTGTTGGGTTTTCTTGTTATCATATTATCCAATGGCACAGCACTTTTATTCAGGTGGTCTACAGGGCCTGTTGAGCCTTTTTTGATGCTGTTCTATACATATTAATTGTTTCATCCTTGTAATCCATGACTTTCCTCTTTGAAGGGCAGAGAGTCAAATTCCAACAGCCTTACATGAAGACCATCTAATATATGTCAGAGGGAAGAGAGAAGTATGTGGACCCTGGCTAAGATATTCCTTTATTGCTGTTGCAATGATTCATCATTCTGTCTGATCTTGCCCTCTTAGAGTCCATGCCATTAATGAACATTGGCATGACACAAAATCAAAACTAATTTCATTTTGTAAGGGACACCCACAGCTGTGACTCTTGCTGTAAATATGATCATGTTGTTTTTCTGTCACAATGATGAGTAGATGTATGTAATGTTAATAAGATAGCCTTTCTAGCAGTGGTAGGGGAGAAAGGGCTCAAGCTGTATTGTGTGAAGCTTGGTGTTTATATGAATAGGCCAAGAGAGAGATTTCCAGCTATTTATTATATTATGATAGTTCACAAATCAGGTGGAGTGCTCTTTGCTTAATGTGAAACTGTTGGATTAGATATTTAAAAACCTAAAATCAACATTATGAATCATGAAGGAAGCCTACTACAAAGTTTTTCTACACCAGAGTAGGAGGACACCCCTGGAACTAAAATCATCCACAGGATTTATCACTTCCCTACAGTTATTTTTTCAGTACTTTTGTAAAAGAAAGAGTAGTCTATGATTACCACGTGTCACAATGACAGCACAGGCAACTGAAGGGTTTAAAAATAAAGATATCATATCCCCTTTGATAAAATCATCATTGAAATGTGATAAAGGGAATTTATCCCCCAGTTCTGGAGGTAGTTAATTTCTGAAATCTCCTATCATCAGTGGATGAATTACTGTGTTATAGTATAGAGAGAGAGAAAGTTAAAAATGAGCAGCCTTTCCCCTGACCCCTCAATCACAGCTGGCCATCAACTTTTCTTCTTTTCAGTAATTATTCTACATGGGAAAGACTTGGTTTTTCAGTGCAAAACTTGCTATCACATGCTGCATGACAGTTCTGGTAGCATTAAACACTTTAGATAATATAATCAAACCAAATCTGAATCTCCCTGTTCTTGCACTGGTGTTTTTTGAGGACTAGTCTTGAGCTCAAACCTAAATTAGGCTGCTTGGATTATTCTCTAATTGAAGCAGATCCATTTTGGGTTGTTTTTTTCTTGAATATTATGACTTTGTTGATTCTATGTAGTATTATTTATGGTTCATTTTGGTTTTTTGTTTATTATCTCTACTTTTGACCCTAATATGGAATGGTTTGGCACATAAATAGGTTAGTGACACACAGCAAACACACACACACACACACACACACACACACGAAAGGTGAGCAAAAACTCCAACAAGCAAACAAACAAGCAAGCAAACAAAAAAAACCCAAAGGAAACCACTACACCAAAAAACCCTACAAACACGCCCCCCCCCGCCCAAAACAAACACCCAAGATCAACTCAACAGCAACAAAGACACTAATTTTCCCTCTTCATTGAATTAGCCACCTCTGTATTCCATTCTTGTGCTCCCTCTCATCTGCAGTTTGTGGCTGAAATGAACTGTTGGAAGCAATTGCTTCTGTTCATTCTCTGATTACAGCATTTCCATCCTTTCTCTCCATCATACCTCAACTAAAGGTTTCATTTTCAAAATCTTTGTAACCATTATCAAAAATGGAAGGGCACCATTTTGACAGGTCAGTATTAACTATTTCAATCCCAAACCCTTCTTGTTTTCATGTTATTTTGCAAACAAAAACTAGCATTAGTCTTAATGCTCCATAAAAAAAGAAAAGAAAATGTTCTGGTAAGGAAAATTTGTCTTGTTTTTTTTTCTGGAACTCATAAAGTTTAGAATTATCTTATAGAAGCAACCATCAAGACATTTTTTGTAGGCCATGAAAAAAGTGCTCTTGTTAAACAGTTTCATTTTCTCTTTAACCTACTATGGTCTTGTCAAACAGTCTGTTGACTACCACAATTAAGACAAACAAAATAACTATTTAGCTTCTGATATAAACAGACTGTAATTATGTAGTAAGTCTGAGATCTGAAAATTGGTACTAAAGGAAATGTTCTGGATCTGTGGTTTGTAGTTCTGGAGTTGTAATGATAGTCATTGAATGTCATTCTTGATCTTTAAGTGTTTAAGGATTGGTTTTATAAGTTTGAGCTTTCAAATATACTTAACAAATGGCTGAGTAGGAAGAAGGAATAGTAATCCAAGTGGCAGGCATAATGGTCTACAGAATAAACTTTGAGAGTATGATAGATGAGGAAATATGAAAGTAGAGTAACATGATGTAACTTGTTCAGTTCTGTGCTGGCCCAGTTCTATTAGACTGGCTTCTGGAAACTGTTGAATTTTTATTAATTAAATTCTGATCATAAGTGTTATCCTCAGGACAGATTCATTACCTCTCTTTGCAGGCTTCTGTCTGTGTGAACATTATATTGCAGACTGAAACTGGAAAGCACCATTTAGTTACTGTGCCCAGGCACCTCAGTGGGGAAAGAAATGCCCATCCTATAGCTTAAGCTGTGTCCATGCTCATCAGCACCATCCAGCAGTGCTCTCAGTAAAACAAGGGGAGTTTTCATTTTCTTTAGTAGTTACTGTTTGGGCAGATGCTCATGAGAATGTTTAATATATTAACCACTGTTAATCCTCATTTCTAAGGCCAGCTTTGAGTGAAAAGGGGAGATTAATCCCAATCTTCTACAGACCTTAGCCTGTACTCTACAGGAATTGTTCCCATTTTTCAGAGCATAGTACAGAGACATTTTTACATATTCCATTGTCTTTCTCTCCCATCTGATTCATGTTTTCGAGGTTACCCTTGCTACTCATGAAAGCTTCATGCAATTTTGAGAGAGAATTAAAGAAAAAACAAAACAATAAAACAACATGCACTCAAATCCAGTGATCTGGAAAGGTTTGTACTGTGTTTAGTATGCTATTGGGTGAGACTGTAAGTCACTGCAAAGGAACCCTATTTGATTCTTCTGCCGTGCTGTTCCCTGCCAGGACAGGGAATGACACTCATGCTTGTTTCCTTCGATGAGGCAAGCTCATTGCTCTGCACTGTCTCTTTTTAACCTGGGAACCTGAAGCTGAAAATCAAGATGAAGAGCTGTGTAGCACCCTCCTGTTTTCCCATGTCATTGTGTCATGACACAGAGAATAAAGTGCAGAGTAAAGTCTGGCAGCTCCCCAGGCATCAAATGCACTTGCATGGGCCCATGGCTGAGGTGCTCAGCCTGCTCTGGGAGCTCCACCTTACACACAGCCATAAATTGTTCCAAAAGCAATTTCTGAGTCACTTCTGTTTTCATTTGGGACATATTGACTCTTTGAAAATATTTTTACTTCATATTTTCTCTTCTTCCTTGATCCCTTTGCATGGTGTAAAGGTGAATAAAGAATATAAAGCTCTGGCCAGCCAAAAGCCTGTTGTTTTCTGTTTGAGGCGCTGCTTGTCATGAGAAACATCCAGATTGCTTGTTAGTACTGAGGCTTGAACTTTAGAGGAAACAATTACCCTTGTTAAAAGAACTCTGTTTAATGTACAGTGCATAATGAGAGGACAACAGGGAGGATCATTTCACTACTTAATGGATGACAATTAAACTTAAAGCAAACTTTTGTCCTCATTTTCACCAGTGTAACATAGGCCAGGATTTTCCTCCTATGACTGGACAAAATATGAAAGGTATAGTTCTGCAGCTGCTTTGTTTCTGTGGAAAGTTTCCTGACAGTGAAGTACTGTGCAAGAAGCAGCTGCAGAATCAGGCCCTTTGTACACATGCACTTAGAGTAATCTTAAAAGAAATAGAAAGGGCCCAGCAAAATGGCTCTTCAGCTCAAAGAAAAATCCGTCTTCCATCTGCTCCCTGATCTTGCAGCTGCAGTGAATTATGATGTGCTGTCACATTTATAGGGTGATTTCATCAACTGATTTATTTAATTAATTTAGATTTAACATTGTACAAAGGGTATGTGATAAAGTGGTGTAACTCTTTCCTCAGCCACCACACCAGCCAAGATTTATTTTGAGTATCCTCCGCCTCACTGTGTCCTCCCTTGTGCTTTTCAAGCTGCAGCCAAGGGACAGTTCAAAATATCTGATTGGACCTAAAGCTGCTTAACTAACAGTGCTGCCATGGAGCAGAACTGGCAATGTGAATCTTGTGTTGTGATGTTAGAGTTAAAACATCCATGTAGTCTCTTCACCAAAAAATATCACCCTGGTGTATCCCCAGTGACTTCTGAATGTGCACAAAGTTTCATGTAGAAGAACAGGTGCACCTGGGGCCAGGTGGTCCCTTCGGGTGTTAATAATTTTAGGAATATACTTCTTTAATACCCTTCTTGGATATACTCTTGAAATGGCATAGACTGTACTCTTTTACTTTGTTTCTGTAGAACAATGAAATCTATAGGTGCTAATAGATAAAATCAGTAACATTACAAATCCACACTTGTCATTTGGTGTCATGCTGGTTGCAAAAATAAGGGACTCTAATGTGATGGTTTCAATAATCATAGTACATCTATGGAATGCTACTGTATAATGTAGATATGGGGAAATTAGGGCACAGGTTTTGGCAACAGCTGTATGCAGACTCAGGAAGTCATGATCTCTGTGCTGAAAACTTCGTAACAAATAGGTGAGATAAGGTAACAGAACAGAAGTATTCCTAATTAAATGTACCTTGGGGTACATTTATATGTGTTTGTCTGTGTGTGTGTGTGCATGAGAGTAAGAAAGGGGTGTTTAATTACACTTCTGGGCTGGGTGGACACAACTCTGAGAAACCAGAGGAAGTTGCAGTTTCAAAATTTTTTAAAATATTTCTCCAGTGCTCACTTTGAATGAGGGCAAGGGCTATGCTGAGTAAAACCCAGTAAAATACCAAGAATGTTTTAACTGTGTCAATGCAAAGTATCTGCATTTGCAACACTTATTTTGTAGTATTGATTATGCTGCAGTTATGAGTCATAAGAATTCAATGATTCCCATATATAAGGAAATGAAATCAATTATTTTTGGTGAAAAAGAGAGTGAAAACAATCAAAAAGGACTGGATATTTATTACAATGTATACAGAGAAGTGGTCTGGGCATCTTTTTTTACCCCTGCTTTATGAGGTCAGAAATGATGGAAATATCTTCTGTGTTTCATTTTCATTTGTCTTGTTTTGTTTTTCATAGTCCTGAAAAATATTCATCCTTTTAAACTGTATTTTGCTGGTTTATTTTCCTATAAATGAATATTTACTAAGAATATAGCTTATTTCTATGGAATGAGACCACAGAAATAAAGTGGTTTTTTGCTAGTAGCAAAACTGTAAAATAAAAACTCAGTTAAAATGCATGTGCTTCATCTGAAAAGCTACGAAGTTCTGTTGGCTGTTCTAATTTCATTATATTGGATAAAATCAGTGCAAAGGGAAAAGCATTATTACAGAAACTAGGCTTGCTTTCACAATGCTAGAATTAGGATTGTGACCCAAGAACTCTAAGCAGCATTCAGCAAATAAAATTGAGGAACAACTCAGTAGTTTCTTGTGTTAGATAATCATGAAAGGAGTCATCTTGTGGTAGTTTGAAAAAAAAAAAAAAGAGTCAAAACAGTGTAGGAACCATATCTTTATTTCAGAAATGATCAGAGTAATTAGAAGCTGAGAATGTCATTGAGATAATGACTCAGGCTTTTTGGAAGTTTATTAATCAAAAGGTGGAGATGAGAGGGAGAAAACTGCACAACATATTCAGTAGTACAGAATTATGAGCTATGAATAAATTACACAGAAGATCTATTTTAGTAATAATGCCCATTTCTAATTATTTTTTACCTTATGTCTACCGCTAAAACTGGGTGTTTGTGTCACAATCAGATCAGATTTGCTTTCTTCGTCAGTGTTGCTTATCTGAGATAATAAAATTCTTCTTCCCCTTTCCCCCACCAAGAGTTTGTGTAATTCTCCTGTTGCAACAGACCCACATCTAAAATCAGAGTTGGTTCTCTGTCACTACTGCCCAGATTAACTGCTGTTCTTATTGAGAAATTCACTTTTTGGTTCTCTAGCCAATACAAATGGCTTGGCATGGATGCTGATGCCTTCCTCCATTGCACTCTTTATTTTCTGTGATTTCTGCAGCAGATATTACTTGTCATGGACCCATGTCCTGGTTTCTCTCACTGAGGGGATTATTTAGGCTGCCCTAGCTAAGTACATGTAAAATCAAAGATTCCTCCTTATAAAAGAAATCTCTGGTAAGTGCTTTCAAATCCAAAGCAGCATCATGTGAGTTGGTAGTTAGAGGAAATATAGTAGAAAATACTATGCTTAGCCAGAAATTTTATCAACGGTTGTTGAATGAGGTGTCAATTTTTATGAACACATCATGTTTGGCAGGTTCCTTCAGGGCTGTGTTTAAAGTTTTTGTCAGTTTTACTTTTTCTTTTTCTTTTTCCTGCTAATGCTCAACTTGAAAACGAGCACTACTTGCATCATGCATCATTCCAGACTGAACTGTGGTTTGTCTAGGAAGTGAAAATGAAATGCTTCTCCATCAGAAGTCTCATCTCCATATGGTTTCTCTCAGCATTAATAAGAAGCTAACAAAAAATCATCCCCTCTTGTCAAACGCAGAATGTTTGACTTTCATATCCACTTTTTAATTAGAGAAACGTGTCTGAACCTGGGAGATCAAGCAGTTCACAGACAACAAGCTAATCCATCACAAGTCTAACAAATCAGCATTTAAAAATAGTCTCAATGCTATCCTTTGGTCAGTAACAAGCATTATATTGTTATTACTTTGTTATTAATGTTCTTTTCCCAGTAGAAGTCATCTGAGATGTCTTCACCAAACTGGACACAATCTGGTTAATGAAGCAATGATGGGAAATATATTATTTGCCATAGCCAGCAGAAGAGAGAAGTAGCTGAGAAAACTTTATCTTTGCTCATACTATACAAAATAATGTTGAGAAATTTTTGTGAACAAATCAGAATGCTCTGTTAGGCATGTTTACACATTCCATTGTTTTTACACTGAACCACTAGCGGAGCTTATAGAGAAAAAAACTCATTCAAAGATTTTTTTATTGGGTTCATTACTTGCTGTTTCATTGGAAAGGAATAATAAATTGTTCCCACTTCAAAAAAGAATATTAGTGTAGCTATTCCAGCAGAAGACTAGATCATAGCTAAGAAAAATTTCTAGAATCAGTGCAGTGAATATTAGTAAGAATCAGAAAATATTTGAAATCACTGCTCATTCATGAGGGTTAGCATCTCATTAGGTAGCAGATTAAGACCTTGGTCGCAGTAATACCTTCCAAGATGAAGCAAATGACACAATGTGTGCATACTGTGCAACCTCTTGCCATACTCCTCTGAGGTGAAGCCAAGACCACTACTTGAGCTCTCTCATGTGCCTTTCCTAGCAGTACTTATGTTTTTTTTTTTGCCATTTCTGATCATCCTCACCACCCAGGTAGACTCCTTTTTCCACTCCTAGAATTTTCCTGACTCTCAATCTGTTCATGGCTGTCTTCTGACTCCTCCTGTATTTTATGCCCCATATCCTTTTTCTTCAGTGTTTACCTCTGCACGGTGTGATCACTACATTTTCTTTCTGCCTTCAAAAATCTCATCTCTTGTGTCAGGCTTTTAAATTCCATAGCTGGTTTTATATCAGTGGTGAAGGGGCCATCATCTTTCCTGAAAAAAGTACAGCTTTAATGGTCTGTAGTCATGTGAAATAGTAATATCCTTCTGTGTGCCTGCCTAGGCTGTAAGCATGCTGCACATGAGTGAAAGAACTCCAGGCATCACATCAATAACAAGAAGAATGCAATATTTTGGTTATTTGAAGCAGATGAAGAGATAATGAGCAAAAATACCCTCTAACCAAAATCAAGAGTAAATGCTGTGAAAATTGTGAGCTACAAAATATTGGCAAGTCTTGGATATTACAGTTTTGTAAATCTTCCTACTTGTTTGTCAAAGCACCACCACTTTGTCTCCAGAGATTCCTGCGATCTCCTGTCTCTTTTTACTCTTCCTGGCTTTTCTTTGACTTTTATATTTGAACCTTTGGAAGAGTACATAATAAAATTTCAAATTGCTAAGATTTGCTTGGTTTCACATTAAATGACACAAAACCTCAGTATTCAGCATAATTTCAACCTGAAATCATAAATCTGCTCACAGTCACTCAGCCTAGGATCATGGAGAAATTTTTTAGAGGACCCAAATGGAGATTTTGTAATAAAACCTGTCAGCAGGTTTGGATTTCATTACAAACAATTTGTACAATTCTTTTTCAAAAGCCATGCATGAGCAACTGGCCAAAAGACCAATCACAACTGAGTCATGCTGTCACCAGAAGAAGGACATGAGTTTTGCCTACTGATTATGGAAAAAAATGCTAGTAATGTTCACCACTGTTTTTTGGGCGGTTTTTTTTTTTGTTTTGTTTTGGTTTTTTTTGGACAGAACAAGTCATGTTGTGGTGCTCAATATCACGATTTTGGCAGCTAGATTAAAAACTTCCAGAAAGTTAATCAAACACAGTGCTGATCTTTACTGTAAAAAGGTACCTAGTCCATGAGAGGGTAATAAATACACCATAAGCTATCAAACCATAAGCAACTGCCTGCTAACCTAAAGAAGACAGCAGGTTAATTTTATGTGTTGGAGAGCTGCCTGCCCATAGAATTAGCAGAAGCCATAAAGGCTGGAGTTCCTCTGTCTGAACATTCATGGCTTTTTGATCGGTACTGAGAGGAGCATTAAAGAAAACATAATTCTAAAGACTTCTCTCTGCTAAGAGCTATGCTGCCATCTTTTAAAATTAACTTTTTAAGAAAATGACAGGACTCTGAAGGCCAAAATAGCTGATATCATTTAAAAATGGGGAGATTATTAAACCCATGAATAGAATTTCAGAAACTGTCATGAAACTACAGCATTCTTGCAGACATATTGTCCATGCTGAAGATATATGACAGGACTCTGGGCACCTATGTGTAATATATCTTAAATGACTTCCTAGAAAGGTCTTGCTAAAAATACTGCTGTCTGTCTTCATAATTGAATGGCTCTAATATGTGCCTTTTAAAATGCTTATGCCCAGAAATTGTACTAAGGCTACTATAGTTCTAGAAGTTCCTTAAATGTGAAAAAAAATCAACTATTTTAATGTGATATTGATTATAGCATGATATATTAATTCACAGTGTCCTTCTGAATTTTTATTTCTTTAATCAATAAAGGGAATTTAATTTATTTAATTTGCTTTATACTTTTCATGAAACAAAAGGAAATCTGTTTCTCTTGATGGAGAGTTAACTAAGAGTTTACAAGTTTCTTTGGAATATCCAAGTGCTATCTTCCAGTCCTTTACACTGGGTGCTTAAGGAAAATATTGGAAGAAGGCATGATGGTTTTAAAGGAGAAGGAAAAATCAATAGGCAGCCACTTAGAGTATTGCAGTATGCAGATAAGCAGCTTTGCTAAGTCTGAACTTTGCACAGCAACATCAATACAACTTGTAGAACAATGAACTTCAATACAAATGCTGTGGAGGGAGAGCGGGGAAATGCCTCTTATAAACAGAGCTGTAAACGGTGTTAATGCATGTTGACAAGAGCCTGCTTGAGTAATTTACTATGTTCAAATAGTTTGCAAACCAATTCTTAGCAATAACTGCTTCAGAAAAAAGGCATGGAACTGATGTGGCCTGTTTCTGTGAAATGTAGCCCTCCACCACTACAAAACTGACATATTTAGAAAGGCTTCATTTCCACAGGGTGTATTAAGAGAATAACAGGGTTTTTCTGAATTGTGTAGGATTGAAATGTCTGTATACCAAAAAGTATTTCACATGTTGTAAATATTTCAATGTAAAAGATTTGAAGTATTTTGTGACTCATAGCTGCTTAAGTGTATGCTACAAGGATTATATTGGCATGTGTCCTGGATAACTGCATTACATTTATGAGAGGTGAAGGCATGAATAAGTTATTGGTTACACAAAAGAAAGGATGTGGTGAGGTGTAAGAGTTTTAAGTACCTAGTCCTTATGCCTCAGGAAAATAATTCATTGCATACCTGGCTATTCATTCAGCTTTCTAAAAGGCAGTAGTGACAATGATCTAGCCTTCAGACTTTCCAAGCACTGAGTGGGGCTGAAATAGTAATTCCAGATGTTAAAGACAAATACTTCTGTCAAATTTCTAGGTTTACTGGGAAGGCTGGCTTCTAGGAAGTTCTTGAGCAACCCTTTGGAGAACTTCAAGTGGTCATGTGTCCTCACTCCTGTGTCTGGAAGGTGTAATTAATGCTCTACAAACTCCCAGTTTCTTGTTTCTGGGGAGCATCTGACAGCTGTCCGACTGAGTTTTTCCTGTCTCTTAGTATGTGTACTGAGGATTAGTATAATGCTGGAGATTGGCTGGTTTGGGTCAGTCAAACTAGCTGTTAAAATAACCACTGGTCCGTCAACTGGTTGCTAGAAATTGCCTTCAAAAAGCTCTCAGAGTCCTCATAGCTGCTACCCCCTTCCCTGTAACTTGGAGTGCATGTATGTTGTAAGGTGGGCAGTTGTTCTTTCCCTGCCCTTGCTTTCTTACTCCTTGGCACAATCAGATGAAAAATCAACCACTGCTTATAACAGCATGAATTAATTTTCATTGAAGGAAGTCCTGGATGTCCTGGTAATGACAACATTTGAGTTTAAAACGCGTACCTAGAAAATCTAAGGGAAAATATTAGACTTAGAATCAAAAACCAAACCGTATAAGTGTGGGGAGCAGTGATCTCAGGAGTATGCATCTTGTTTGGATTCCTAGAGAAGAGCATCCCAGCAGAACCTTTTGACTGTTAATGCATGAATTATAAGCAGAAAAAGGAAATGTGTTCACTTTTATGCAAGTGTAACAGCTAAATGTTTTTGCTGTTTACCTATATCTACAGTTTATAACTATGAATATCACAGTAGTGGGAGAAAAGTGGAACTGAATGTCATTTTAATTAAAAACATAATGAAAATTGACACTTCATTGCTACACAAGTAATTTCAGCTACTCTCATTTAAATGTTCAGGACAGTTTTAATATCTCATTTTTAGATAATTGTAACTTTCTAAATATTGCATGATTTCACACATTGATCTTGACCCATTAAAAAAAATCTTTTAGCAAGCAGCCTTCAGTATACAAAGGAAACAAAAAAGGCTGGGATGGTGTAAGATGCATGAGATCAGATCCAGGGGCACACCTTGGTATCTTTTTCAGTCCTTGCAGGTCATTTACTGCCCCATGACCTCAGGGAGCACTGAAGACTCCAGTCTTTCTAGTCTGATGTCTCCCAAATATCACCCAAAATTGTGCTGTGTCCATAGTACTTTTATCATGCAAGCCCCAACTCAGCATGCTGGAGGTTTTTTGTAGGTTTTGTTTATTTGTTGGGGTGGTTTGCTGTTTCTGTTTGGTTTTGGTTTTTTAAAATTTATTGTTCAGAACAATTCATCATCAGACCTTTAAACCAAGATGATGGTATTACAAAATGGCCAGCGACAATTTCAGCCCTCTCTTTCCAATACTGTGACACCTCTGAGTCAAACACATTAATCCTGCATGACAGCCAGGAAGCATCAAACTGTTCTTGTTGCCCTTCTGTCTTTGCTGGATACTTAAAAGTCTATCCAAACTTTAATGCGTTGAAGTCCTTACTGCTATATTTGTTCTATTGTGTTTTTTAAAATCATTGATTTACCAAGATTTGAAAGAGCTGGTATGGTTGAAATGTCACTCAAATTGGCAGGATGTTTTTTGCAACATGTTTGGAACCCTTTCTTTTGGGAACCTGAATTATGCCATTTAAGAGAATTCAAAAATATTTTAGTATTTCTGCTTCTAGTAAAGTCGTACGAAAATTTTTGCTCATGGTGTCCCTGTTAGCATGGAATGTGTCTAAAGTCTCTTGCCTCAAAATCCACTTTTTTCAGCTCACTGCCTGGAATTTGCTGCTTATATTTGCCTCACTGGTCTTTGTTAATGGCACAAGTTAAAGCTGATTGGATACTTTTTCCTAAAGTTGAAGCATTCAGCTCCAAGGAAAATTTCTTAGCCAGTGGGAAAGCCACACAAGTCAATTTGCCCAACTGCAGCATTGCTGTGGAACATCTGCTTGAAGATCCAGTTCCATGCATTTTGCTGGTCTTTTCAAGGTCAATGAACTAAGATTTTGCTACTGTGAACTTGGATTGTTTCCTGCACTTTTCTCTCATGCAGTGGGGAGTGTAAATCTAAATGTGACTTTCAACATTCTCCACTCTCAGTCTGATGGGGTTTTTTTATTTGTCACATCTCTGCCCTCTGTGACTACAGTGATTTGTTTCTTTTCTGTCCTTCTGAGAGTAATGTTATGTGATGTTGACTTGAAGAACTGGCAGAGAGGCCAGTCCTCCATTTATCTCAGGGAGCACATTGGAACTAAATCATTACTCAGTTGCTGAAGTAAAGGAATTGTGCAGGAGCTGCTCAGCAGTGAGGACCATAAGCTTGTTCCCAAAACAGTCTGTCTTACTGAAAAGTAACTGCTGTGTGAATAAAGCCCTGTTCTTCATCTAATATACTACAGTATCCATCCAAATAAGTGAAAAGACTGTTCTCTTATGCATCTTAAGTACTTATTAACATGAATCACTCAGAAAATAGGGTGTATATTTCCAAGGGAAATCAGGGATCATTTTTGATCATCATTTTTGCTTAATTCAAAATCTCCTCTGGACACATTTGGAAAAGCTCTACTTCATGGATATCAATTTACAGTTTACGAAGCTGTGCTGCCAAATGTACTGTTTCTGAGTAGGTCATAATTCAACATTCTGAGTACACAGCAGCATGCTGTTGATGCTCAGTCCCAAGAGAGGGGGTGGGCAAAATATGTGAGTCTGATTTCCAGGACTGATATCAGCATAGGAAAATGTAAATAAACTGTGAGTTTTTATATCTTTCACAAGAAGGATTGTTGATTACCTCTTTATTCCTCTTTTCCTATATGGGAAATAGGGCTTTTTCTGCATATTGCTGCATGCCATCCTTTCATGTTTCCACTTCTAAGGATTTTTTCTTCCAGATTTTTCATCTATTAGATTTGTACATACAGTATTATTTAATCTCAAGAAAGAGCAAAGTGTTTGATTTTCATCATTTTAAGGTATGAGTGCTGTCATTTTGGGGCACCTACTTCCCTTTTGACTAGGAAATGAAATTTCCAAAGTTTACATGTTCAGTTCCTCTTTCCAAACCTACTGGGTACGTCTCTCTCAGATGCAGTTATATTTTGAAGAACTACTTCTTCATATAGACAAGAATAAACAGCAAAAAGACAATGATTTATTTTGTGTCTTGAGCTTCAGTGTTTGAAGATATTTGTTATCTGGGAACAATGACTCAGGTATTGTAACTGGAATTATTAATAGGTTATGGATGATGTTAAGCTCTTTTTATTCCATATTAATAAGAAATTAAATCAACAATGAGATCTTTAAGAAATGCATAAGCATAAGTTTAATGCCCTGAACTTCATGAGGAGGAGTCATTCACAATCAACATGTGACAAAAATATTGAAATGGGGGTGTTCCAATGTCAGAAGATTTAAAATACTGCTTTTAATAACAGAATATCTCCTCAGCAGTTTGGAAAATGGACAGGTAAATATGTTAAACATATTTAAAAGGCATGATGCCAAAGTGTTACAGTGAAATGCAAACCTAACACACAGGCTTGGTTCACCACCATTGGCTTTTGTATGTATCAGCAAACTTAGTCAGGTTTTGGAGACATTTAACCTTATGCTTATTCTCTTGAGGTTTTGACGATTGGTTTTGGGAAAAGAGTAACAATATACTATCTGTTTATTCGTTTAAAATGTAGTCTGAGTACATAAATTTTGTAGGACATAAGGCAAGTAATTTTAATTTTACCATCCACATTGTTCTAAGTAGTGTTTTCCAAACTGTGTTTGCTGAGCAATTTCTACCTGTGCTAAATGTAAGCAGTGAGGGATGGAAAACTACTCAGAATTTGAAACTTGTTCTGCAATAATTTCCCACCTAATCATCATTTATGTTTTTTTGAGAATTGTCTCTGAAATGGAACTCCCTATACAGGCAGTCACTTATATGCATTACTAACTCATATTACTTGATTTTTGTGATTTTCCCAAGGAAAGAAATTGGGGCAGGGACGTTGCTGCTTGAATTTTATTCAAACTGATCAATCAGAACAGAAAATGAAGACATTATTAACATTCAAACTGCATTTTCACTTCCCACAGACATGTTTTTTATTATTATGACTAACTGTGTCAGCAGTCAGACTAGACATAGACTCATTGCCAATTAATATAAAAATTCCTTTCTTTGATTTACTAGGAGAGATTGAGAGGACAGAATTGTTTTATTTTAGTTCATGTATTTTCTTTCCCCAGGCTTCACCTGATTGAGGTATTTGCTCTCTGTGGGTCAGTATATTTTAAAGTTATTAATTAGTTCAATCTATAATACTTAATTAAAGCTTTAAACAAAAATAAATTGGTTATGTTTGGTGAAAACGTTGTTGGTCAGATGGGATTTTAGCAACATAATAGAGCCGACACATCTGTTTTGTTTGTAGCGATACTGATTGACCTTGACGTGTTCATCTGGCCAATGTGGACTCTTTAAGATAAGAACCCAATTTCTTTTCTTCTCTTTACCTGGGTTAGGATTAACAGTCTGTATTATCAAAAGGATATTAATACATGACAAGCCTACAGATATTTCTTCCATTATTTTGCTTGCTGTCACTTAGAGCCAGCACGAAGGCACTGTCAGCAGAGCTCACGTATTTGACTGCAGCTCTGGCTGAACAGAGAAGAGGGTAGCTTTAATATTCACCCTCCAAGATCTGCTATTGCATTTCTTAAAATTTCATTGTGTGACTGACCAATCAACGCTGTTGTTCTGTTGCACTGGGAGGCAGAATTCAGAAATGAAAAAGTTATTAGATTGAAACAGCCATTTCCCTGCCTCCTTACATCAGAGCACAACCAGATTAAGAGTCAGGTATTAAGCTCTTCCAACCCTCTCTCCTTTGCTGGAATGATTAAAGTCCAGAGGACTTTGTAGCTGGTATCGTTTAAAACCAGCTGGGCAAGTAAAGCATTTTCAACATGCCACAAAATATTCTGCCCTTTTCTAGACAGCAGTGATAGCTACTCTGCTATTTCTATACTTTTCAGTTGCCAGCCGGGACTAGGAACACATGTTCTTTCTGTAATAGAAATAGAAACATTTTCAGTAAATAACTCTATTATAAACTACATTTTTATCCCAAATTCCACATTCATGCAACATACCATGACAGTTTTCTTCCAGCTGTTTCTCTAAGGTTAATTCTCTGTGAACAGAACTTGCTTTTGCTATTTTAGAGAGACTTTTATACCTTTTGAATAACATAGATATTCTGTTTTCTTCAGAATACCAACGATGGTCTTGTGAGGACCTCCCATCTTCCTCCCTTCTGTACTACAAATGCACTCCTTTAAAGGCAGCATCTGGGCCGAAGTTTTCTCCCGCTTATGTAAAACCAAATGTTAAAAATGAATTTTGAAAAGGTCATTGTTTGGGCTATGAGTGCCAATCTGATGTAGATGTTACTCAAAACTGAACACAGGCAAATGCCCTTTTGGGTAAGATCGACTTTAGCTCTGGTTTAATATCTGATTTATCTTACATCTAGCATTTTCTGGATGGTTAAAGCTTTAAAAAAATGGTATGTAGCTTTCACTAACCTTTTTTTTTTTTTTTT
>VZTZ01005692.1:517317-535693 GCA_013400955.1 Drymodes brunneopygia
TTTTGTGTTGGGTACTCTTGAAGATCTAGGCACCAGCTTTTGAAATGTAGTTAGGTGTATGTATTCCCTGTAAGTTGAAAACTCTTAGAATACCTTTAAAAATTCAGCTCGAAACAACTTCAACATTCTCTAGTCTGTAAACAATCGCATGGTATTACAGGTTGCTATCCTGCTGATCCTGAAAGACAAACCTCCTTCTGCCCTGATATTTTCTGTGTGTATGATCTTCACACTCGGAACACTCTGGAGGTTCAGTTTGTCAATATGTACCTTGCTGGTTGGAAAATGCTGTCTCCAGGCTCCTGGGACTGCTAACGCTCAGGAAGCAGGCTGAGCTGAAGCATTCACAGACACAGAGGAAACACAAGGCAAGGAGTATGAAAGAGGAAATGGAAAGACAGAAAGTGCATGAAAATATTACCTTCCAAGTCATATATTTGTGCCATGTGGAGCCTTTGCTGCACAGATTTGACAGGCCCTTTAGTGGAACCTATAGCTCTCTGGCAAGAGGAGAGCCATAATGTCAATTTATCTGAGTCAAAGAAGAGCCAGTTCAGTGGCGCATGAATTTGCAGTGTACCTGAAAGGGTGGGCGTGGATATACAAGTAGAATTTCATGTTTATATTCCCATTGACTAAGAGAGATTTTCATAGAGATTTTATTGCATTCAGCAGAGATTCCTAACACAGGAAAGTCTTGACAAGGTATGCAAGTCCATGCCTTCATTGTATACCTGGCTGAGTTACTGAATATTAAATCCTGTGTGTGTACATTGAAGTGCTGAGAGCAGATGCACAGAGACACATAAACCTAGGTATGTATTTTTTTGCACCTGCAAATTTTAATTCAGTGTTGAGAATGTAGTCAGCTTTATTTTTTCAGAAAATATAGGAAGTTGGAAAATAATATAAGCATCAAACACAAAGGAAGAGCAGACAGTATTCAACTAGTCCAGAAAAATGAAACTCCTGACCATGAGAACTTCTTTAAATTATGATATTTGTAGTGATTGAGCCTTTGAAAAACAGATCAATAAATTGAAAATTGTTGTTCAGTGAAAGCTTGATCAATTCAGGTTTGCAATTATCTTTGACTCAGTAATTACATAACTCTGGATCCTTTCTACCCATCACATCCTCTCACAATTACTTTATTTCCCTTGGTGTCACAACATCATATCTTAAATTAGTTGATAATGACCTTGGTAGGGTCATATCTTGCATTTTATAAGCCGCTTCCTATTTTGTATCTCTAGTGCGGACCTCATGATACTGTGTAATGTTAATAAATTCTCTTCAAATTTTGAATCTAACTGTTTGATACATAAAAGTGGCATTTCTGATCTGGTTGTTTATGAACATCATTGCCCAAATCAACACGTTAACAGGGAAGCAGATACTGAGGCCGTAAAGAATTTGGCTTAATTAAATATCTTAGATATCACTGAGATTTTTTTATTATTTGATGCAAGACCTTTCAGATGGCTTACTGTAAAATGCACATAGGTAAATTTTCTTATTTGTACTCATTTTCCCCACGTCCACGCAGGCAGAACTTTAACTCTCCAAAACTCTTAAACCAGGGAAAGAGTGATCAGCTTGTGAAGGACAATATCCTCAGCATATCTGAGAGTCGCATGCAGAGGGCCTCAGTTATTTTAAACCAATACTTTTGTCTTGAAGTAGTAAACTTACAGTGAGGAAGTTGATTATTATGGCAATGTGGATAAAGGTGTTAGCAGAGTAGCATGGCCAGGTATTGTCTCCATGCCCAGGGTGCAGGAGCAGCAATTCTGCTGGCCCAAGGCTCAGGTGAACACTCTGCTGTTACGCACATTCTGCTTCCTGGCTTTATAAATCCCATTGTGTTGGCAGAGGGGTCAGTCCTCTGAAGGTGTTGTTATATGATAGGGGATGCTGACATTACCGGTGCTCCCCTAACAGAAGGCAATATGTGGGTGTGAAGTGGGCTCAGAGAACATAAGCTCTGTACAAACATCGTGCTCTTTCTGCAGGTTAATCAGGTCTTTAATAAAAGACCATGAAAATGTCAGCAGTCTGAACAAATAAACCAGAATTGTAACTGAATGTTCATTCAAACAAAGAAATATAAACCCTTTTTTTATTAATGTTCTTCCCACAGAGAGAAAATGGATTAGAATTCTAATTAGAAAATATATATTTTAGAAATATCTATACATTTCATAACACAACTGAATATACATTACACATTAATCTTACAGAGATAATCGCACTTTAGGCCCGCAGTACTCATTTTTTAATGAAAATTTTTTCTTGGTAAAGAGATTAAATAAATAGAAGAATTAACTAATTAAGCAACCTTTTGTATTAATTGAGGGATGATAATGACAGGAAGGAAAAGGTGATAGTTTCTGTATAAAGGCAAAAGGCCAATCATTTATGCTTTTGGTCAGAAATATAAAATGCCCTTTAGCCAACCTTTCCTTGCAGGTAGTGGTGAAATACAGCTATCCATGGAAATATATTTTACTGAAAACTGGATGATGAGACTGAATGGTGACTAATGAGACCTGGTCTTAAAAGATCCCACCATTGCATCCTGAATTCTATATTAGATATAACTAATTACCTTTCCAGTTAGTATAATTCCCATGATACTGTTCTAGGAGGGTCTGGGGAAGGTTTATGTGTGAAGATTACCTTTTAAATAATATGAAAACCAGCTGACAGGACTGTTTGTTTGCTTGCTCTTCTTATAACACTTCTCTCACTACTTTTAAAATACTGTAATAAATTTTCTTTGGGCTTGCTTACCTGTAAGATAAGGTTAATATAATGACATATCTCCTAATCACTGAAATGTAGATTGAAAGACAGGAAAACTGTATGTTTTGTATACTGCAAATAGGTGGGAATACAGTTGGTAAAACAAGATGGATTAAATTGCAGTGAGGGAAATTTACATTTGGTATAAGGAAAAACATCCACTCTTTAATATGGAGGAGATGAACAGAAAGCCTAGCCAGACCCTGTAATTTTTATATTTTTCAAGAACTAGTAAGACAAATATTAGGAATGACAGTCATGTCTGATCTTTCTCTGGAACTGGGGATCGACTCTACCTTTGTAGAAGAATGAGTGTGGAAGGAATCGTGCACCACCTATCTAAAAAGACTGATGAGGAAGTCAGTATGCACTTCATCATTTTTCACTGTGTGAAATGGTTTCTGCCTTTTTTTTTCTTTCTTTTCATTGTTTCCAGATGAAATGGAAGAGGATTGCCTAGATTCTACCATTCTATGGATCTTGTCAAAGTTGATCATACCTGCAGAATCATGGCCACATCTGGATCCTCCCTGTGCTCTCAGATTTGCCTCTATTTGCAATGCCCAGCTGGAGATAAGGTTAAAAAGAAGATTTATGCTTAGTAATGCAAAGTTAATTCTAACTGACATCTTGTTTTGGCAAGGCCTCTCCTCTTTTATATGCTCAGCTCTAAGCTCTGTTTTTTTGGCGTTTTTTGGCACAGGTGTGGTGTAGTGCCATCATGTGGATTCAGGATGGGTGGAGGCAGAAAACTGGCTTGAAACACAAAAGTAAGTGCGGGGTGAGCATGCAGGTAGTTTGAATCGCCACAGCCAAAGAAATGAAGGTGTTATTCTAGATTATCAGGTTCTGAATAGCCAGTCCTCCAAGATTTATTGAATAGTTAGCATCATTCAATCTAGTAAACTGTGAAAGCAATAAAAATACATAATTGCAATCCAGAATTTTTCACAAGCAAAACAATAGATAAAGAAGAATTCTTTCTAAGTGCTCTTCCCGTTTCCTAGATTCCTTTTTTTGTTGCATATTTATCATGCTTATTGCACGATCAGTGCAGGTTGGTATACTTACAAACAAGTTTTGGTCTTTGTGTGATAGTCACCTATGCTCAGCAGTATAAATGGTGTTGATTATGCTAGGACAGTGGAATCCAGAATGGGTTAGAAAACAGAGATACACAGAATAGTCATAATGGAGACTATCAACTGCTTTCCACATGGAATGGGGCTTTCCAAGTTGTCTCCTAAACTGGAATACATTTTGCAGAATCTATTAAAGAAAAAGATTTAGAAGAGATCACCAAGTGGGATGTGAATTAAAATATAATATGATACATTGTATTGTAATCGCCCATGGAAGACAAATGCTTTATTGTTTGCCATGTGGAAAATAGCAGTGTATATTTTGAAACTTTGTAATGAGTTAAAATAACGGTCTGGAATTCATGCAATAACAGCTTAAAACTCTCTAATGCCTGCATGGTTAGAGGAGTAAACTGCTGTCGGGTAGCTGATTAACTTGCTAATCATTATGATTAAATCATAAATCATTATGATTTTGGACCAAAGCGTAAGAAAGTTTTCATCATCATTAGTCTGTGCAGAAAGGTGTTTGAGTGTCTAACAGAGTTCCTGTTGGGTACTGTCCCTTCCATGGAACATATTATGCAGACATTAATGTTGATAGCTTTGCCAGTGTGTTTATGAGAAAGGCCAAAATCTGAAGAGGCACAGACTAAACTAAGTCCTCCCTTCCTTCCTTGTTATGGCCTTGATACTGTACGTGAATAGGAAGCCTATTATTACCTCTGCAGTGCCTGTCTTATGGATTAATAGCAGAATTTAGTCTCCCTGCATGTTAACATGCACTACTCTCTCAGCCGCAATAAATTCACACAAAGGTACCAGCAGTTCACCAAAAACATTGAGTCCTGTGCTCTTTTGTTTCACCTCAGGTGCACTATGCCTGAGATTTCAAATGAGTGAGTCTGCTTGATGACTAGTACATGAAAGAAGCCATATTACTGCTTTAATTACTTATAATGAAGGATCATGGGATGGTGATGTCATCATTTTAAGGCTGGCTATGTCTAAGTGCACTGCCAGGAAGAGGAAAGTTGAATGATGATTTATGTACCTTGGACAAAATTCAGGTAAAAACCACTTCAAAAATGTTAATGATTTGAGGTCATTTTCAATTACATAGGATCTGTTCTTTAGAATTTCTTCCAGGTTAATACTGTTCAGCCTGGGCTGGTTTCACAAGAAAAAGCAGCAACTGTGTGGGGGGAGGGAAAAGAAAGAGACAAAGGGTGTGATTTATCAATGTGCACTTTGCTATTTGTGACTAACAAAGAGATGGTTCACAAATGTCTCAGACTCAAAGCAGTGATCTGTCAGAACTGCTGAGCTGGGGAAATACTACCACTAAGTAAAAATAGATTGGTCAGCAGTTGCAGACTTATCTGTAAGCAGGTCATCCCATACTATCTGCATGTGCAGCAGGCAGACCATTTTGCTGGGTTAGGAGTAAGATAACTTTGTTGCTGTGTTATGTTTATCAATCAATGAGTTTAATTAGTTACATCATTGACTAATAAAATCCTCCCTGATTAATCGATTTTTTTTCTGATCTGGCTTACACTTGCTTTATTACAAGGTGATTTTTCATTTGAACTAAATACTTTATTATCAAAATGCAGAAGGTTTTTATCACTTCTGAGGGAGCGGAGGAGTAAAAGTGTGCAGAGGAGAAGGAATACTGACATCTGTCAGGAAAAAATATATTAAAGGTACTACTGCTCAGTGTTAGTCTGATAAAAAATATTTGAGAGCTCTGTGAAATAGTTGTGAGTCCCCACATTTTTTGAAGTCTACTGCTATTTACAAAAGATCAACCTTTTTTCAGTGATGAAAGGGATTTGGTTTAATATTGTAAATATTATAACACTTCTCCTATGCTTTGTAATAATGTTGATTGCATAATCTGTAAATAGTCTTACATTTACTAAACAATAAATCTAATGCTTATTTACAGTCTTCTTAACACCTCAACTCCAACACAGTTATATATATACACATCATAGAATCAGAGAATATCCTGAATTGGAAGGAACCCATAAGGATCATCAAATCCAACTCTTAGCCCTGCACAGGACCCTTCCCTAAGAGTCACACCATGTGCCTGAGAGCATGGACCAAATGCTACTTGATCTCCTGAGTAGTTGTGTGCATATGAATTTGCTGATCATAAGCCTGAGGCAAGCTTTGCTGTGGTTAGCAGATCCCATCACAGTAAACAAGTGGTGGCATTGACTTGGCTCATGAGATCCTAATCCACACATGTATGTCATTATAGCTCGTGATAGTATCTCTGGAGTGGCAAATATGCTGTGTGTGTCACAGGAATGAGTTTGTAGAATGCCTGGGAACACTGGAAGAGCATCTTAAGTTTAAACCAAGACTTCCAGGGGAAATGGACTGAGTTGTATAGTACATCTTGGGTTGCAGGACTTTGGAACACTAGACTGGAAAGTGTGAGCCTTGAGTAAGAGTCTAAGCAAAGCAATTTTTCCTAGCATATGGACCAGGATCCAGTTTTATTTTTCTTCATCTCGGTGGCTTTATACAATGTTCTAGCATTGAATAACTTTATGTTCCAGTGTCTGTCATTGACCGTACTGGCTGTTTCCCTTGATTGAGAAAATGTTCTTGCTTGCTTGTTTCTGTCTTGAGAAATGCATTTGGTTAGACTGGTGACCCAGAGCACCAACACAGTAATGTGACTGAACTTCTCCAAAGATGATAGTGGGCTTATCCACAGGCCTAGAGGTCAGATTAACACCTGCAGGATCAGAGTGAATTACACACTTATGATAGTCTGCGGATGGAGATTTAATGAGAAAACATCAAACTGACTCAAGATGTAGCAGCGTGTTAACTGATTTTCAGCCAGGTCAGGCAGTGGGTGTTTAGTGACGAGTGTACATTGCAGGGAATCAGGAACGTACACAGCTAAGCTAACCTGGGGCTCCCTGCCAACTTCCAGCAGACAGGTAAAACTTTCCTTTGTCTCTTCCTGCCTGTCAAATACTGTGGTCCTGGTCTGTATGTACTGACTCTGAGCTCTGTTCCCAGCTAGTGACTCTGGGCAACTCACTTTATATCACAGACCAGATTTGGGGTCTCTAATAGCAAATGTGTTTTTCACTGACTCCCTTTTGAGATTAATAATAACAATAATGATGATGATGATGATGATGATAATGGAGAGCATGTGGTTAATGGTCATGCAACACTAAGAGAATCAGACATGAGTTATTTTCATGAACAACACTATTTGTATTACAGAAAGATAAATCATAAGCTTATTTTGCATTGGAGCAACAAAAGCAAACTATGATGTTCTAATACTTGTAGTGAACTCTTTTTCTGGCTTCTAGATAGGAAGGAGTTGAAGAGCTTTTTCTGCAGCATCTGTGTAAATAAGAAATACTCCATGCCTGCTAAGGCATCATAGCTCGCTTTTTGGTACCTGATGGTTTCAATGCCTATTGTTAGCCATAGGTTCTTGAGCCAGTAGCTAATGAATTGCTTTCTGCAAATGGAGAGCATTACCGTAATTCTAATCTGTGTGCAGTATTTCCAGCTATGAGCCTTTGCTAAGCTTTAGATCACCCTTGTGCAAAAGCAGTGAAGCAGATGATGGGCAAAAGGGAAAACTGTCACTGCCAGATCCTGTGTTTCAGAGCATGTCCACTCACACACTGGAGACACCGAGCAGCTGCCTCAGCCAGGCTCTGAGCTAAACTGGCTGGTGACAAAATCGCTGGGTTTATTCATTGGAGCCCGGTGCAGCTGATGAAACCCTTCTACTACTAGCTGGGGAGTCAGTATTTTCACACAATGCAGGGGAAAAAGCATTGAACAGGTGGCACATTCCATTTGGGAAATAAGGTTACTCTGTTGCCTTTGCCTTTAAACTTGGTCAAGAGTCCTGTCCCAAATGTTGCAAGCTCTGACACCTGGGACTGGCTTTAGGTGCTGACTAAGGAGATTGCAGGCTGAGCCATATGTGAACTGCTTGCTGATTTGTACTGGGTCATGGATGGCAGCAAAGCGACTTCCTCAGCTTCACTGCACAGCTTGGAGCAGTAAGGCCACTCCTGTGGGCTCTGTCAACAGTGCTCTGGGCCACTCTGTTTGCCACTCTGCTCTGTGACTTGCAGCCAGTCTGTAGTGCCCAGTACCAAAGTCTAGAAACAACGTGGTCCTGGGACCCTGAGTTCCTCAGGAAGCAGATCCTCGTGAGCCCTATACAGGCAAGACATCTCAAATTAATCCTGATATTTCACTCAACATTTGTGCTGCACAGGTGGCTGTTGGACAGGACATTAACAAGGACTGAGCTTGTCCTGCCCTGAGGGTGTCCTCCTGAAGAGCAGTCACTGCTCCCATGCAGAGATGCATGTCCTTAGTTCAGGTTCCTTCACAGTGCCAGCCCTTGTGCTTTTATGTCTGTATTATACAGCCTTGAACACTTGGGAAGCACTTGAACACTTGGTTGCAAAAGGCTCATTAGCAGACAGAGAAATGACACAGAGAAGTACAGTAAGAAGTAAACGAGAAGAATATGTACCTCAAAGTTCAGGGAGGAAACTGCAAGTACAAACAAAAAAAAGTTCAGAGGACAAATCTTTAGTGTGTTCTCATAGTGGAGACATTTTGAATTCCGACTCATGTAGGATTGTGTAGCGACATTAAGTCACCCTGCTTAGGTTAAGTTCTGAGTCATCTTTATGAAGTCACTGCAGGTTTCTTATGGCAATAATCAATAAAAAATTCTTTCCAATCTTATTTCAAGCATTTTCTGGAGGCAAAACTATTTTCAGGAGATCTCATGGGTAATCACAGGAAGTTTGAAGGGGATAGGTGTATTGCTGACCCAGGTACAATGGCATTTCAGGATGTATTTAAAAAGACTGGATTAGATTCACAACAAATGCACAGAGCAAATTAACTTTGTCTGAAAACATCCAGGAAAAATTGTTCGATTAATATTGTAGAGCAAGACTTCTAAGATAACAGCTGCAAATTTGGGATCTGTGGGACACTTAGGTAAGGTTAAATCTTTGAAAGACAAAATAGAAGATGTGGAAGGCAGTAGGTGCTTTAAGATTACTTCTGGGTTGTGATTCAAGTTTTTTTGTTTAATAGCTTTGAAGAAGCTCTTAACTTCATGCTCTGACAATGTGGTTCCAGCTGGTTTGTGCTACAGCCTCTTGTCATTCTCTGTCTAGTTAAACTTCCTCAACTCCCCAGTGACTTGGAAATCAGCTCTGACAGAGCAGGCATTCTTGTTTCCAGTCTTCTACAGAACAAGATGTCAGCAGGTGACAACCAGTGTTTCCTTAATATAGTTAACAAGGTTCAAAGGACTTAATCTATGGCCCTTTCTTGTGAATGTCTCGCTATTCTGACACTGTTTCCCACTAGCATCTTAGGCGGTGGGTATTGAGGACTGTCAGCTTAGTGTCTAACATTGTACTTCAATGTAGACTGCTTAATTTCATGTCCTCTAATCTGTGGAATCTTGTTAAGAATTACTGTGTTAGGCATGTAAAATAAAGTAGACTCACCAAAGGCAGTGCTCTCTTAGCTTTTTGGAAGACCCTATTGAGCCAGTCTCAGGTACTTTTAACCTGTGCTTTTCTCTTGTTTTCTGGCCAGTGGCATAGAAAGCTATGTATGCTTTGTTTCAGACAGGCCACTTTTTGTTTAATTTGATTTGACATTAAGCCTCTTTTCCATGTAGACATACAGCAGCCTCTGAAAAAAATGCATACTACAGCTCTACAATAAATCCCAATAGAGCTGGGATGTTGGTCAGTAGACTACAGATAAAATTCTCTATAAAATAATATGCAAGTAGTTACTATTACATAGAGGGGACAAACTGTATTATACAGAGAGCCCTTAAAGGCTGTTTCTGTGACACCCCACAAGTTGTGGGGGCACCTTCAGGAGACCCAGCCTGCCAGTGTGGCTGGGGACTGCATTGGCTGCACAAGCCAGCATCTTGTGTGTCTACACCCCCACAACTCTCTGCTCTAGGACTCTATTTTTCATGGTCTCCATGATCATTAGTTGGAGACATTGCAGCCTTTTAATATACCAGACATCCCTTTCATTCAGACATGCCTTATGCAAAGCATTTGCTGCGGAATCAGTATAAAAAACTTAAGACAAAACCGCCTTCCCCTCGGGAGCACTTCCTCAGTACATGTTGATGAAATATGTCAAGACTCTCTAAATTGACTTCTTAGGTTCACTGCACGGTTTCTCTTTCAATCACAGTCTTTTGTCCTGTCTGTGCCTTAGTTGTATATATTTTGTTACTCCTTCAATGGTTGATTTATTGGTAGAGAGACCAGCTGGGCCTAGTTTGCATGAGCTGTGATACAGGAGGGCTGAAAAGGTCTGATTTAACTTAGAAATATTGGTGCTGTAAAAATGATGATTGCAGGTTGATAGAGCATTGATTTACCTGATTTCTGTTTACCTGGATCAGTCAAACCAGTTTCTCCTAGGTGTTAACTGGCCACTGTTTCAGTGTAGAAAGTGTAATGGGAAAAAAAGGCCATTTCAGGTTGTATCTCATTAATTTGGTTTGTCAGAATCTAAGGGATAATAGCAAATATTTCAAAGTTTTCTCTTCCAATTATTGAGTGGTGAGCCTGCTCCACAACAATTGCAACAAACACCACTTTGTGTGGCCTTGCTTGTATTCACTGAGCTCTTAGTTTTAGTTAAATGCTGCTGCATGTGTTAACAAAACTGAAACAGCTGTGTTGAATTGCTCTGGGTTGCCGCGAATTAGAAACGAGAAGTTGTTTCCTTCATATATGCCACTTCAGAGAAATTCCAAGGAAGATAAATTTCTCTGAGCTAAAATACAGGATGCTCCACAGCCCCAAAAATATAGAAATAGACTCCAAGTGGCTGAACTGACCATGATAACTCAAAAGAGAAACTGCCTAGCTGTTGATAATAGGAGGCATATCTGACTGTCAGCTCATCTCGTAATACACATAAATTAAAAATATGATGGTAACCTACTTTTGGTTAGCTGCTTTAGGTACTTTAAGTTTCTCTTGTCTTTCTCCCCTGGGCTCTGATTCCTGCTCTTTAAGTTCATGGAAGTCAAGGCACAAAGGAATAGTAGAATGAACTTCTGAGGGTTTACATTATTTCTATGCATGTATGTAACAGTAGGCATAATTTCACTAAAACAGAAATCTAGCTTTCCTTCTATCTGAAAATGACAAAAAAAAAAAAAAAAAAAAACTGTCCTCAGTGATTTGATTTGCAACACCAAGTCAAAACCCCTGTTACTTTAAAAACCTTTAAATACATGTTTTATACAGGTAGAGTTCAGTTTACTGTTATCTTGTTCTGTTGTTGCTGTTTTTACTAGAGAAAGTACAGTCAGATTATGTATGTAACAGATACAGTTATGTATGTGCTACATAATGAGTTACTGCACAGAGACCCATCTCTTCTCCTCGAATAAACCTTAGGTAATATTTTGCACTTTCATATAGGTAAGTGTGTCTTTTAGGAAAGAAATGGAGTCAGTGGATACTTTGTAAAGCTGCCATGACCAGGCATTTTGAACAGGGACCCAAGGGAAGAGAGGGTTGTTCCCTTTTCCTTGAAAAATCAATCCACATCTGCCGGAGTCTTAAGCCTCTAACTAAAGGAACTTGCACCCTCAGCACTTTCTGAAGATTTTCCGCTAAAACTCCAGAGTGGTTTGACCATAACATGTTCTCCACTGTACAGAGCCTCAGGGTTGTGCAGGATATTAGAGGGTCAGGGACCTTGTGCCACAGGGTGAATCCCTACTGGGCTGGCCAAGACTTAGCATCCTTCATTTTGCTTTTTGTTTTAGGAAAAGATTATGAGAACTTTCTAGTCTTTTGAAAGCACAGATTATGAACAAATTCCAAAGTTTAAGAACAGATATGAGTGATTGTGGGGTTTTTTTCTTTTGCTTTGTGTATTTATTGTTTTGGAGTTTGTTTTTTTTTTGTGGGTTTTTTTAGGAAAACCAGGTTGTACTAATATGCTTGGCATCTTGGTCATGGCTACCTACAGAAATGAGTACAACAGACTGGTTTCCTTTTAAATAGTTGTTTTTGGCCATTTAAAATCTTGTTGTAACTTATGCAGCACTCAGTATGGCTCCATGTGGTATAATACTGCAATTTTAATTTTAAAAAGTTTTAGGAAATTACATACTGAAAAAACCTACATTAAAGAACAGTATCATAGTATTAGGCACTCAAAACAAGGTTTACCTTTTCAATCTAAATTCACCCCCTTTGTTCAGAGTATTTGTGCATGTAATTGTATATTCCTGCATTTACAGGACTCTGGGCTTACTCAATGCAAAACAAAGAGGAGTCCTTCGTGAGTCTCAGGTATATTATTTTGAGGTTACATCTTTGGGTTGAATCCTAGGAATTTACAAGTTCCAGCACTAGTTCTGACAGTCATTTCTAGCTGCTCCTGAATGAGACTTGTAAGGCATATCAGTGAGCAAATGAAAAATGCATGGGGCAATCTCAGTCCTAACATTTCCTCACAGGCAAACTCTTGATTTCATTTTCAATGTAATGCTCTTAGAGACTGTGTGCATGTGTAATAGAAAAACACATCCTGTTGGATCAATGGAACACAGGGGCAAACGTGCCTCTATAAACCATGGCGCAAAGGAAGATGTGTGACCTGACTATCTGAGTGCTCTCTTTTATGGCCATGATACCATATATTTAAAGTTACAGTTTAGTGTGAATCCACATCTCTTGAATTAGCCCAGGATTGTATTTCCTGGTTTCTAGTGATTACAGTTTAGTAACATATGGTGCTGAAAGTAAATCAGATTATGTAGATCGTTTAACCCAATACAGGTTAACTTAGAGGTGAAGTCCCTTATAAGTCCTGATTCTGATATTTTTATACTAATTCCTATAATGAGAAAATTAATTGTTATTCCATTGAATGTGATGTCCTCTTCATTAACCTTGGTGTGCCTTCATGCTTACATTCATAACTGAATAGTGGTCATGATTTTGTCAGCTCTTCCCTGATAGAATTTGACCTGATGATTTTGGAGACTGAAAACTCTCAGGTTACCATTTCCTCTGATGGTATTGGGGCTAACCCAGCAGTAACATTATTTATAGTGCCTCTATTCTGAACCTACGAAAGTTTAAAACAACCGAGGCCCTGTCGTTGTCACTGTGGCATGGACTGAACCTTGCTGTGGGTGGCAGGACCTGGCAGGAAGAGTAGCATGGCTGGGAGGTCTCTCTTTGCTCCCTCATGCAGAGATGGCTGTGCCTCTTCTAAGGAGCACTGAGGCAAAGTTAGACACAAGTTTTCAGAGCTTAGTTGTTGAACTTACAACTTACAAGCATATGAGATTTGATACTGCTCAAGGAAGATATACTTTTGTCAGTCCAATTTAACTGCTTTTCATACTGAAACCCAAATATTCATATATTTTGAGTTAGTTTCTCTACCATATTAGTTATTTTAAAAATTATGATATTTGAAACTTCTTTTCGACATTTGCTTTTCAGGTTTGAAATCTCTAGGGTATAGTGTAGTTATGTTTTCAAGTTCTCTGCAGCCAAGTGTAATCAGGAATGAAAAATCAAGTGAAACCTCAGCTTCACAAATATTTACTGGTCATTTAGGATGTATCACAGCTTTATCTGGCTGTTACTACTTTTAATTAAGTTGGCAATAGAGTATTTTTTAGGGTCATCCACAAACTCCAGAAACAGTAGTGGTGGGTAAATCTGACTGTACCTTGGACAGAATCACTCTCCAACACATCCACTTCCCTCAGGTCACTACAGGGGTACTGCAGCTGGCAGGGAGCAGGAAGCTTGCCTTGGTCATAACCCCGGCTGGAAGTTCTTCATGAACTTTATGAACACGTAGGGAATTGAGGTTACACATCTCTCATGTGGGCTGTTATATCTGACACCAAATTCTAAGAAACTAGGATGAAAATAATCTTTTTTATTGTTATAATCATAGTAGTGTATTTTCTGCTGGAAATGGACCTGGAGAAGAGTCAACAAAGGATGTTTTCTATTTTGTTAGCTGGTTTTCATTTATCAGCTGCCAGTTTCAATGTATTTCTCTAACTAGTTATTGGAAAAATATCTACCCCCTACCATTCAAACTCTGATGGGGGATGTGTGAATATCCTTGTGCATGCTCATAACATTTCCAGGCAGATCCCAAATGTTTGTTTAAAAGCTAGAAAAATCCAGCCTTCAAAGTTCAGAAGAACTTTACTGCTCATACTGATGAGAAGAGATTTATCATGCCAATATTTGCTAATACCTCAGGAAAATTAATGCCTCTTGAGTAATGGGATAAATGTTGAGCCTCAATGCCAAGGTGCCTGTGGGTTACAACTGTTGGGTTTATGTTCTAGTATGGTTCCAGGCAAAAAGGATTGTCTCTGCAAATGAGATAAGCATGAGTCATCCACCCTGTTGCTGTCCCTGATGCCAGCCAGGGATATTCCTGCGGCAGTGGAACGACAGCCGCCGGCACAGCTCTGCTGGATGCCCTGCTACAGGCATACCAGGGCTGTGGGCTCTCACACGAGGCACTGCTCATCATCCCAGCAAGAGGTTTACATTCATTCACACTCCTGTAATCCTGCTGGCCTACAAGAGTACAGAAAATGTAACTTTGGATTTCACTGAGTTTTGGAACTTACATTATTGGAAGCACAACAGTTGAGTGCCAATGACCCTCACTCCAGATGTTTTTCTCTGACATAGTGGGTACATCTATGGCACTCCCAGGACAATCCTCAGAACAATGACAGGAAAACTGAGCTTTTATTTTCTGTCAGTTTAGAGGGCTACTGTAACAAGATAGATGCAAGATGACATGAGATTCTGAGTGGAATTGAAACAAGAAAATGCCCGTTGTTTGCAAATATTGGGAGAACTTGTTTCCTCTTCACATGGAAATGCTCCAGCATAGTCATCCTGCATTTCATGGAAACCTGCAGCAATAAAGGCAAGCATTTGAAAATTTCAGATAAATCAATAGTTAGAGACCTATTTTGCTACTGACTTCTGATGGCACCAGATGTTGAGGCTGTGATTTATGATTTCATGATGGTTTTGATAAGTTTATGCTTTCAGTGAAACAATCCGATGGCCAGGAATCAGACAATTTTTGTGGATTAATGTATTTTCAAAAAGGCTCTATATTACATTTACAGTGACACAAACTACTGTTGTTGGAAGAACTTAGAATTTTATTGCCAAGAAGCATCAAAGAGGTCAGATGAGGGCAGACCTGGTGCAGCCAGCTCCCAGGAGGGATAGCTTTGTCAGGTCACCAAAGGACATTGGTTCTTCCTGGTCATGGTCATGGTCCTGACCCAGGCTCATGGTCTGTTCTGCTTTCCCTCATACAGCATCTTCACTTATGCCAGTCCCTTGTCACTGTTTTCACAAGAATCCTGGTATTGCCTTGAAATCTATTTATTGTACAATCCTGAGCCCCTGCTTAAACTTCTTGTTATCAGGACAGACTTGTAGCACTTTCTCCACAAAAAAAAAAATGGTTTATTTCCTCCTGACTTGAAAGAAAGAGCTTCTTGGTTCCCTTCTCTAGGTGCCAAGATTGAGACATCTCCTAGCACGGGTTTGCTGCTTCTTCATGGTAGTCAGTGTTTCTGAGCAATTCATAGCACTTTTGGATGAGTATTTTGGGAAAACACACTGCTTTTAGCTCTTTTGGTGCTCTCAAGTGGACAAAAATTAAATAGTTAATGTAGATACTGTGCAGTTTATATGTTAGCTGTATCTAACAAGTAGAGAAGAAAGAAATTGACAGAAGGATAGGAAAATAAAGCCCAGAGATTGTAGAAAAACATGTATATAAGAACTTTAATTAAGTATGACATGCAGATAAATTATTTGTCACTGTCGGGTTTGAAATTTGATATGTTCTTTTACTATTAGTTCTACCTCAGGAAGAATATCTGTGCAGTGCCACCCTAGCTGTAATTGTGTGAAAGACTTGACAGTTTGATCACAAAGTAGTGTTGAGTGCTAATAACCACTTTTTGTAATTTTAAAATATTTTTTTCTACATGATCAACAGCAGCACTTCAGACTGATTTTCTGCAGTAACCAATCTCATAGCATAGGGGAAAAAAGTATTTAAGTCCTGAACTGACCAAGAATTGGATTTTAAACACAATATTCTAGGAGGAATTTTGCCTGAAAATATTTCAGTGTTCATGCATAAGTGTTTGGAAAACATGGAAAGGTGGAACAGTCCTCAAGTGTCCTGCCCTGATGCTAAATGAACGTGACCTAAGACTTGTGATGAAACCAAGAAACAGTTATCAATTAGCATCAGTTTCAGGAAGCATTATTGTAAAGAGACATCTCAGGGTGCCTTTATAAAAGAAAAACCTACAATAATTTAATAGCTCAGCATGCTGTGCCAAATAAATGAGTCAAAGCAGGGGAAAAAAAAGAGGAGGAATATGAGCCATAGTTTCACAATTGCACTGGCCTGCAGGAAAGTGTCAATTTACTTCCAAAGTATTTCTGCCAGGAGAGTGATGGGAGATGTCACTGTAAAGCTTGAGCTTGTCTGGGAAATTAAGGACACCTCGCTTTTTTATTCCCCATTTACGAGCACCGATTTTCATTCAGTTTTCAAAAGGCCTTCAGACAAAGAAACCAAGCGAATGACGTGAATGTGTATTTTATGCATAGTGGAGCAGAAGTTAGGTGTTGGAAGGAGATGGTTGCTATAGGCTTGTGTTCCTCATGTAAACTCAAGGGCAGATGGTTCACAGCCTGTGTTGGGCCTCTTTAAGGATGTGGAAACCAGGCTGGGCAGGAAGAGTTTAAGTTTTTTTCTCCTGAAGTTTGGATTTCAAGTGGAAAATTTAAAAAGCTTCCATTTTTATTGGCTTTTGCAGGGTTTGAGAGATGCTGCAGTTATGTTATTTTTGTCTTCCGTATGGTAGGCTATGTTTCCTGGATGAACTATGTTTCCTCAGTGTACCATTGCTTTTCCATCTTGACCACAAAGGAGAACAGCTGCTCCAGGAAGAATGGTGACTACATTAACATGAGAGACATGATCACAGTAGCTGGAACACAGAAGACACCCGTATTTAGTCCCGTTCTCATCCAAGCTGCCCAGTTTTTTCCAGGTGTGTCATGTGTAAGCTACAATCCTCTGAAAACACATAAAACTGCTTAGCTTAAAAGCCTGGTAATCAAAAGAAAAAATTATTCTGGTGACCTTACTTCTGTTCCTCGTATGACGAACATGATGGCATCTAAAACCAGTTTTAGTGTGCTGGAGCAGAGCCTGAAGCTGGCAGAAGAGTACAGCTTTGGCTTCAGCTGCTGAGATGCCAGAAGAGATTGTAAGTCCTTGAAATTCTTCCAAGAAGTCACTTTGTCCTGGATGAAAACTGGCATTTATCAGTGCAGATGATAGTGGTGTATTTTAGATGGCATCAATATTGATTTGTATACTGCACGAGCTTTTAAATATGATTTAAGATAAAGCTTAGCTTAACGTAAGACATTTCTCCACAGAGCATTGATTTAATGTTAATGTTTTATGTGTTGCTTTCTTTGCTGTACACTTTCCTTTGGTTCATGGAGACTTCCCAAGTATCCTTCTCAGTTCCCTCTTTCAGGCACTTGCAAAGGCTCCACAAACACTTGACACATGAGTAAGTATTCAAAAGTTTAATTTATACTCCCTGTCAGGCAGCTTCAAAAGCAAATAATTAATGGTGGTCGTTACTGTTCATCTCAAATTCATTATTACCTTTCCAGTTGCTTGGACTTGGCGACTTGGCTTATTGTTTTCCCAAGCCCTATGAAGGCCATGGGAAGATCTAACTTGATGAAGATCTAACAGAAAAATTAAAATAGGTTCGTTCTTCTACCATTCCTAAAGGGTAATTTCTCGTACTTTGCCTCTTAAAGGGCTAGATATTGTAAGCAGAGTCCTTACTAGTTCAGAGAGAGAATTTCCTATTTGACTTGTGTTTAAATAATCTATAGCAATTCTTGCTAGATGCAACGGCACTGAGTATCAATCTACTCTGTGTGTCTACTTGACCTTGCTTGGGCATTTCAGATTGTGAAGACTGGGGAAGCCGAACGCTGTAGCTGCTGATCTGTGTCTGAATCCTGACGACAGATCTCTCGAGCAGCGCGGCTGTGTGGAAGCAGCATCAGCTTTCGGGAGAGGAGTAGAAATTATTTCCCCGGCAGGTTGAAGATGCCCTGACAGGAGAGGGGCAGGGTTTCTTTCAGCCGGCAGCCGCTGTTGCCCCTCCAGAGCCTGCGCGGACGCTGTGCCCGGGGCTTTGGGGGGCTGTGCCTGCCCCGTCCCGGGGCTCCCCGCGGGTCCGGCGCGGCTGCGGCAGCCGGGGCAGGGCGAGGGCGGGCGGGCGCTGCGGCGGGGCC
>VZTZ01005692.1:535890-626594 GCA_013400955.1 Drymodes brunneopygia
CTCGTGACTTCGCTTCTCCCCGCAGAGCCCGACAGGCGCCGGCACCGCTAAGGGGACGAGGCGCTTTTTTCCCGGCCGGTGGCGGTGGGGCGGCACCGGACCCAGGAGGAGCGAAGGAAGGAGCGGCGGAGCAGCATCCCGAAGCGGGCCGTCCCGTCCCTGCCCGACACCGTGCGTCCCTTCGCGGCCATGGGCCGGCCCGACTGAGAGCCCGCGGAGCGTCCGGCAGCCTGGCCGGTGCTGCCCGGAGCGCCGAGGCGGGGCCGCAGCAGCGCGGGGAAGATGCGCTCGGCGGCGCGGACAGCCGGGTTTCTCCTGCTCTGCGGGGGTAAGTGCCGCCGAGCCCGGCCCCCCGGGAACTTTGCGGAGCTCAGGTGCCACCAGCCGCTCGGTCCGGCTCCGAAAATCTTGCCACAATTACAGACAAGATATAAATAATCCTGATACGTTTTCTTCGTTTTTTAAAAGCTAAGTTAGAACAGATGTGAGTTTGCTTTTCTCTAAATTTAGGATGTGAAAGGAAAAATATTAAAGTATATTCCCATTTTAAGTTTTTAGAACATGATTTCTTCTCTGTTATCCCACTCCCGGAGCTTTTTGTATCATCAGGTAAAATGCGTTTTGGATTGATAAATGAAAATGACCAGAATACGAATAGTGATCGGATTGTAACTTAGATGATGCTATCCACAGATGTCAAGTTTCTAAAGTAAACAGAAAACCCATTATATCTCTTTTTCTTCCATATGGCTTTGTTTGCTGGTGGATTTCTGACGTTTACATGAATAAATCAAAGCTGTATGCTAGAGAATGCAGCACAACCTTGCACACAAAAAATGCATTTATGAAAAAAGTAAAGCCCACACCAGCCCAGTAGTTCACTAGTTGGTCTAACAGTAAGTAGAGTGCAATGTTAATTCTGTCCTTGTGATTCCCCATAGGCGTGTGACTTGTTCCTTCTTGTTCTTATTTCTGATTAACTGTATTAATTCACACCATTTTAAACTACTTTGTGTACTTGCAGAGATTATAAAGCTCCTATTTAATTTTTTAAATTTTTGTTGTCTTTAGAATGCTGAAAGACTTTTAGTTGCCTTTATTTTTTCTCTTCTTAAAACATTAATGTTAAGGCTTGATCTTTGTAAAATCTCACTTGTAGTGAAATCTAGGATATATGGCGATAAAATGTGTAGGATATACTGCATCTAAACACTTAGTAAGAAAAATAAAGCGGGTTGTATCCCAAGACATTTCACTGTCAAGAAGAATTAGCCGTACTTGTATTGCTAATGGATGATCTATCATGCCTACTTTGCTTTTATCTTTGGCAAATCCATTTTCTTTAATGTTTTTGGCAGAATTAGGAGAAATGTAATTTACGTAAGTTCTTCAGCTTGAGGGGTATGTTTTCATTAGCCAAAATGATTCACATGCATTTGCTCGAAGACGATTTTCAGTGATTTCTGTTTAAGCTAGACAGATGAGCTGACTTTGATTCATGCTGTGATACCCCAGATTGTTGCACATCCTGAACTAGCTGGTGTTAGGAGCTCCAGAGATGCTTTCTTATATGTCTTTTTTGTTGTTGTTGTTGTTATGCATCATTTATCTTTCCATTGGACCACCATTTGATTTTACTTTTAGTTGTACAACTTTATATGAATTTCATTCTGAAACTCTCAAATGGGAAAGGTGTTCTCTCCACTCAAGGTAGATATCTAAACCTTTCTAAATATCAGACCTCACCAGTAAGAAATAGTTCCAAAGACTTTTTATTATTAAATGTAGCCATAAATTTTTAACTTTTGGATCTGCCCATAGTTTGGAGGAATATTATAGGAGCTAATTTATTTGAGTAGAGTAGGCTGCCAAGTAGACTTTTTTTGTATACTGCTTGCTTATAATTGCAAATATTTTGCTTATGCTCTCAGCTTTGACTGCTGAGGCTTAATTCTTGGTTCCCCTTAGTTCCTACTAAAACTATGGGGTAGAAAAGTTGCATACATTTATGCCCAGACTTCAGGGTAATTGTATTCATAGTTATTTCAAGAAGTCCAGCATATTAGTAATGTTTTGTGGGTGTCTGTTGCTTCACATTGTTTAGGTGTGTCACACTAATTAGCTTTTATGCAGAAAGAGCTGAGTTTACAGCAGAGGTAAGGTGAGGAATTATTAATTGGAGGTACCAGCAAAACCCCTGCATGCGCAGAGTTCCAGTTTAGAAACACAGCTGTCTGAGGAGTGATGGTGCATTCCCCTTGTGGGCAATGCAGTGAAACTTCAGTGGGCTCCATCCTAGGGGAAAGCCAGGGATTCTTTAGTGGTAACTCATGCTTTTGCCAGGCATTGTGAAGGAATCTCTCACCTGGGCAAGACTTCATCATAGAGGATTCCCACCCAAGGTTAACCTGCAGGGATACCCTTGCTGTCAATTGCTGTTGGTACATCTTTGGTTTATCTAAATGTGAGGTTTTGGAAAGCTTAAAACTGCCGTGGTTGGTAAAACATGTGCTCACAACAAACCCAGAGGCGTTTTACTGAGTGAGCTGGTGTAATCAATCTGGTGAGCGTGCTGTTAGTTGAAAGGATTAGATTTGGTTATTTTGTATTGGCGGGCTTCAAAAAGCACACTGGACCATTTGTTCTGAAGCAGAAAGGCGCAGCCTTGGCGCTTTTGCACCACAGGCAATGTGTGAGTCTCCTGCAGGCACTGTTCTTAACATGCAGTAGCCTAGAAATAGCAAAAATAAAAGGAATGTTTCTTCCCAAATTAAGTCTTCTGTCTCTTTTACCAGTTAAAAGAAATGCAAAGTTTTATTATGGAGTATGCACATGTCTTTTTCAAAAGTTTTACCTCTTGTGAGTTGTAGGACTTCAGGGTGTTTACTTTCGTATCACACTGCCTGGCTGTTTGGTGCTGGAGTTTTGATTAATTTCTGAAAGCTAACTGGTATCAGAGGAGGACCTGGTTCAGTTAAATGTAGAAAAGAGTGCTTGTGGGAAAGATTTAGCAAGATTGTCTTGTCTGTGAAGTAATTTTTGTTATTAAAGGGAATACTTTTGAAGAGATAATTTCTTTTCAGTGAATAAAATGAAGTTTGCAAACTTTGCATTACACTGTGCATATTTTGTAATATTGGAAGGTAAACCTGCTCATGGAAATAATAGGGATTCTACTTCAATAATGTGCTCTTGAATGCAGATTATTCAAACTTCTTTTCTATTTTATTGACTGTGATATAAAACTACTGATGAATGTACTAGTTTGGTACTCATTTATGGCCTGTTTGGGATCGATTCTTACCGTACATTTCCATGCTGCTGGGACTGCTGCTAATGTTTTGGCTGGTTACAATTTACAGCAAGTCCAGGCTCAACTCATGCATCCAGATCAAGGACAGACCAGCTTCAGAAACCAACTGCAAATATTGACATTCTTCTCCCCCAAGTGCGGATATTTCACATAATATTTGTATTTCATGATAGAAGATGGGTACTTTCTCTGGGAGAAGAATGCCTACGTGATTCTGCCAAATAAAAGATCTCCTGTGCATTCCTACCTTTAGATCAAACCAGTGCTGATCACATCAAATGGTGGAGCACAGACCATTGACTTGAGTCAGGAACTGGGCTAGGACAGATACAATTTGTGTGCCTGTTTTTTTTTTAAACAGTGGTCTAGTCAGACAATATATGATCAGGATTTTACATTGTAAAGTAAAAACTCTTGGTTTTTTATAGCCCTGACTGGGGAAAGGGCAAAGGGAATCTGTGGAGGAGCATGAGAGATACTTCATTAGATCTTACGTGTCTTAATTGGGGAGGGTCAAACAGTTATGTGGGAGTTTCAAACCTTGCTGCTCCTTTTGATAGGAAAAGGGTACTAATCACAACGCTTTGGCTCCTTCGTACTTTGTTATTTTTCTCTGCCCAGAGGTTCATAGTTTTCCCTTCTGGCTGTTCCCCAGGCAGCTCACAGCCCACTGGTGGCACTTGTCCTCTCTCTGTCACCTGCTGCTGCCTGCACTGGACTGTGAAACTGCTGCTTCACTTGCACAGCACTCACTGGGGTTCATCCCAGTGCTCCTACCAGGGAAGGTGCCTGGGCCCTCTGTGGCCATCTAGGCTTCATGTCTCCCCTCATTTTATTCCCATTGTCAGGTCCTTCACCTTCCAGTTTCTTTACAAATGAGATTTTGCTGTGAAGTTCACCTCCTGCAGTATTTTCCATGTTATAGAGTAATTTACTGTGTTGAGTTTTTAAAATTCGTGCTAATTGGATCCATATTTGTGTTATATTTAGTTCCCTTCACTTCCCATTGTTATGTGCTGCTTTTTCAGGGTGACAATCAGGGCAACACATGCTATTGGCTTGATTATTTCTGCCAGTCAGTTAGTTGGAGTCTTGGTCCTTGGCTTCATTCAAGAGTTTTGTTACTGTCATAGAGACAGTATAAAGGAAATGAATAAGAAGATAACAAAAAGTCAGCATTTTAATGCTTAAAGCTCATTTGTTAGTCTTTGATTAACAGACAAGATTTCTCACAGCATTAACATTAGCAGTCAGTCTGTACGACAGTGTGGGTTCAACACCTGAATGCGAGATGCGTATTCGGTAGCATGCCCACCATCAGTTTGCAATCTGTATGTCATGTCGTAGTCTCTTACTTTTTTTGTTGGTTTTTTTTTTACTGAAATGACAGACACGGCTGGTGAAAACACATGTATTTTGTTAATTTTCTTTTCTTTCCCCCAGTTTGGCCCCTGGCAGGAGGGAAAGGATTTGTTCACTTGTTGCTGTACTTTCATGCTTGGTTTGGCACTGCTGGTCCTGCTCTTCCAGGCTGCTTTCTCTCCCATAAAGCAAACCAGTTAACACAAATATGCCATGGGTTGGAAGAAATCCATGCTATAGAAGCTTGGTGCTTTCTGGAGAGCCCTGTTGCGTAAAGGTCATTTAGAGCCTGTCTGCGGTGAGGAGAGGCTTTGCTTTGTTCAGACATTGGCATCCTTCAGCTTTCCAGCAGAGCCCTAAGTGGTGCCAGCTGGTGATGGACTGCAATTGTCTCTTGGTTCTGAAATGTAAAAAATTGCCTGACTGGGCTTATTGGGTGCGAGTGTTTCTATCAGGACCATTGCAAAACATACCTGAACACAGGTGGCAGTTCCCTATGGGAGCAGGGTGGACATTAAGAGCATCATCTTCCAGGACTGAGGCACATTCATGCTGTGGTCTGTTCTTTGCTCTTACTTTCTACTTTGGTTTGGCAGAAGCAAAGCTTAAAAATTCACCAAAATGTTCTATAGAAACTTTGGAATTGTTTATTCTCCAGATGATGGGGTTTTTTTTGTAACTCTTACATTTTGGAAAGCAAGCAACTGAAGCATTGCAAGGATAAATACAGCAATTACTGTGGAAGAAGGACAGATTTGAGGTTTGCATATTAGTTTGGTTAGATCAGGATTCAAATTCAGTTAACAGCTGTGCTACACATTTGCTTGTTGTCTCACACTCTCTCCATTAGTTTTCTGTAAGGTACCACCATCAGTTACTTTATCCTTAGAACATCGTGTGCATTGTTGATTGACTAATGCAGTTCCAAACTGGGGTATACTGGAGCTGATGCAAAGTAGGGAAAGCACGATGGGAAACCTTACAGAATCTCTAGAGTGATAATGCATCAATGAAAAACAGTATTGGAGAAACTGTAGAATGAAATCCATTCAAAGGCTTTCTTTTTACAATGTGATTTTTTCCGTTCATCGATGAGATACACTGAGATATTCCTCAATATTTTGGCAAAATCATTATGAGCCTTTTCACAAGTTTGTGTGTAGCTGTGTTGCTAGTTAATAAGGTTATTAAAAAAGTTTTTGTTAATAAAATAGTAAGTCAGCTGAGGTGTGACTAACCAGATGGATTTTGCTCCTTTGGGAGCTCAGGGTTTTTTAAAGTTTATCTAAAGCGATCTCCTTTTTCCCCACATAAGGAGAACACAAAGCTGTTTTTCTTAAAGATTACTTCGTAAAAATGGCTAAATAGTTTCAGATTTCTGGATCTTGAAATGAGACCATAAACATACTAGGAACATTTTAACCTAAGAGATGCTCTGTAAATCTGCTGAAACAAAGATGATCATCAGCGCTTTAGAGCCTAAGGGAAAATTACAGTGATCGCAGTCAAAAAAGGGAATTGGAAACTTTGCTGGGGTAATAGTGCCAGAAATGTTGTTTCACTGAATTACTTTAGAAATTTGACTGATTGTAAATCAGGTGATTGTAAAAAGAAAATGGATATATTACTCCTAATGGCTGTCTAATGGCTTTTCAGTGTATGCATTTAGAAAACTAATTAAACAATATATTTAACTGATATAACAAAGTTGCTTGTGTTGCAGTAATGGGTGGTTGGTTTTTGTTGGTGTTTTTTTTTTTAGTGTCCATTATGGCTTTTTTCTAAGTGAGACAAATTTCAATCTCAGATAATAAAATTAAATCTAGCTTTTTCTCCTAATTCAGAGGCACCAAGTTTTCTGATCTGGACAATTCCATTATCTGTTCTGTTCACTTGTGAAATGGAAAAACTCATATTGACATGAGTAGACCAGAATTTCATCTGTCTCTGAAGCCCCTTAAAGGCTAGTTTTGCCACTGAATTAGAGCAGGCATCCTATAGTCCTATCAGTGCCATTGCAAAGGTGTCTTGGAGAGGAGACTTAAATCTCCCACTGGCTTAAAGACAAGTAATGGTTTCTGTGGATTTGGGAAGAGTAGAAGTGTTATTGTAGGTAGTTCTTTACATTCCTGCATAAAGAGCTAATACTTTCAGTTTGGCCCCTAACAAGGATGATGTAGAGCAGCTTCCTTTGAGTCCCTTAAGAGGTGATACTTCTACACTGGTTGGCTTCCAGAGATTTTTTGTCTTGGTTGATGAGGTGCCCTTCCACACCCTATTATCATAAATACTGAAAAGTATTTCTGTACAAAGAGAAGCAAGGATGTAAAAAATATCAACGGTTCACAAGATGTGAAGAATGGACTTGATTCTCTAGGTTCTCTTTCCACCGCCTGCCACTGTGTTGCTTAAAAATGACCTCTCCTGTTAAAAGTAGCTCTGTGTGTTGCTGCTGTGTGTTTGGGAGGAAGGTACTGACTGCCAATGTTCCTGCTGTTTGGTCAAGAAGGGGAGTAATAATTTGGATTGACACAAATAAAATGTAACATAAAGTCAAAGAAAAGCTATTGTTTACTGAAATTTAGCTCATAACAGTCTATGACTTTAAAAAGCTGATTAAAAAAGATAGATTATGTCTATTTGGATGGGAATACCCAGTATAGAATGATTAATACTGTTTATGGCAGTCAGTCATCTAAGACCAGAGAGTTTGAAATGTATATGTACTCTAGGGCAGCAATCAGGCTTTCTTTTACACAGAATAAAAGCAGACACTAAGAAATTATATGGACACATTTATATTGCCAGATTGTGGTGTGCAAGACTGTAAGTCAAAATTGTGCTGTTCATGAAATCTAAATAACCGTGAGGGGAAAGAATCCAAAGAACTCTCATCAACAAAAAGCTTAAAGTTTTCATGTTACTGGGAAAAGAAGTTTATTTTCCAGGGGGAAAAAATCCTATCAAAAATTCAAATTTGGTTTAGTGGAATGAGAGTGCATTTGGGTGGAGGGCATTGGCTGTCGTGTGAAATTGCACTGTGATGGCTGGAAAGTTCTGACAGGACCTTTGGAGGGAGTATCCAATGCTGATTATTAACAACAACAAATTGCTGCTTTGGCACCTGCAGTGAGAAGTCATAATTTTGTAGAACACTTAAGTGGAGCCGTCTCACATCTCTGAAGTACTGAGGCTTTGTTTTATCCCCTATCAGCAAAGCATGTTAGACTGGGGCTGCTGCATCAAAGCCCCGTAAAGAATTGCACAGCAGTTCCCAAAGCTAAAACTCTCTGGCAGTACATTCAGGTGCCAGATTTCTCTTTGTTCCCATTTCATGTCAAGTTCTCCTTTCCTGGTGTGTGCTGTTGAACATTTGAAATGGCTCTGAGGTGCAGGATTTCCTATTGTGGGACCAACACACCAACAGTCAAAATAACATCTCAAAATCTTTTGCTGCCTGGAGAATACAAAGATCCATCTCTTTTGGAAGCTGCACATGTTATTACTCGGGCTTGTAGGTGAGGTTGGCTTGCACAGAACTCTGCAGTGCCTTAGTTCATGATATCAGGGCTAGTCTGTGTAGAGCTTGTTTGGATGTCTTTGTCCTCCCTTGTCACCTGAGGTTTAGGTACAATGTTCCTGACCACTTGCTCAATGTGACTAAGATGCACATCTGAGATACCTTTCACTGACAGCATGAACAAAGTTCTGTGTGTGTGTTTATGCAGCCAGAGTGACTTATTTGACTGAATAGTTTTAATGAGTAGCCTTGATAATCTGACTTCCCTCAGTTAGACCAGGGGAGATGCCCTTCCACCTTTCTGTAGGACCTTTGTTTCCCTGGGCTGGAGATGTCTGGCAATGGTTTCTGGTGTATCTTGGCTCATTTCTGCTACCTTTGAACTGTGAGTTAGGTATTGGGTGCTCCATTTGTGTTTTGATAGTCACAATGTCTTTAGAGAGAAATACAAAAACTAGTATTTTAAAAAATGAGGATTTTCTGTTACTGCTTTTCAGCAATTCTGGGTAGAGCTTTCTATAGTTGACTTTGTGGACACCAATGAAGTATAAAGGACTGAGAAAGATGATTTGTGTAAAATGGCTCATCCCAGTTGCAATTATGAAACAACAAAAGCAAAGAGAGTGTTTAGATTTTGGGTTTGAACACACACGTTTTAAAGTAATGAAGGGGAAACAATATGGCTGTAATATAAATTTTATTGCACATTTCAATTCAGCATTGCTGACATGCTCTAGATGAGAAGGCATTTTAAACAATTTTATTGCTTTGGTAAACTTTTGCCTTTGTGAAGATTAGAAAAATTGTTCTGAATTGTTTTGCTAAGGACTTTTTGGCTAGTGAGAGAGTTTATAACATATATTTTCCAGACTTTTTCTATTTAAATAAGGAGACAAAACTCAACCCTTTAAAACTTAGTTTCTGTAGATTTAACAACAAACGGGATCATCTTAAGAGACTGCCACAGGTCATCCTTAAAAGCTCTGTGAAAACCAGAAACATTTAAAATTGTTTTTTCTTACTGAGGCATTGAAGTGAGCCTGTTGTTGGAAAAATGGTCTTTTTTTAACTGTTTATTTTCTTAGATTCTAGTCTAATAAAATTAGAAATGAAAGTTGGACCAAAGCTTTTAGGGCAGTAAATGCCTAAATAAGTAATAATAGAAAGCCCATGGTTTTACTTATCATTTTTGATGCATCCTCCTCCACCTTTTTTTTTGCAGTCTAGCAGCCATAGACTGTTTTTATTTGTGTTTTTATAATTTTTCCAATAATTTCTTTAATCCTGTTTTCCTGGAATCAGGCAATTTTTTAATTTATTGGAAAAATTTTGTCTTGGCACAGACCATTTTGGCATCATGGCAGAGCCATCCTAAATACCTGGCAGTTAGAAATCTAAGGGGAGTAATGTATACAAGTCTGTACTTTGGCCATTCAGAATGTGTTTGTTCACAACACAACTTCCAGGAGACAATAAAGGAAATGTGCGTTATTTAAATATTTACATCGATGTCATCACAAGCTCAGTTTAGCTTGAGTTTAGTAGTTACATTTGTCAGTGTAATAAGTCTGGTAGCAAGGACTTTTACCTATTTTATAAAATGTTCTGTTGCTAGAGAATCCTTACGATGAAAGATTTTTTTTTCCTTTTTACCTGCTGGTAAACCTTGACAATGGTATCTAAGATAATGTAAGAATTACTACATAGAGTCATACCTGACACAACAGTTTATTTCCTAATGATGCCTGTCAGTATCCAATTTTGAATGGTGCAATTTGGTCTTCATACTTCTTGAAACGCAAAGGATAATAATAAGAAATTTAGGAAATGCTGTTTTTGAAGAAAAATAGAAATGAGTGGTGATAGTTATTCACAAAGTTATTCACAAAGACAACTGAGAAAGGACAGAGTTCAGATTTTTCAGTTGATGCAGAAGTGTTACAAAGATGGATGTGCTGGTGAAAATTGAGTGATGGTAGAAACAAAATGCTTGGGACATAGCAAGTGATAAAAGGGAAATATTTTGGTAGCAGGGAGCTGCAAGGATCTGTTATCTGGAGTCATTGTGGGGTTTCTGTTCATTAAGAGTATCTTCAGAACAGGTGGGACAGCAATGAACTGATGTTGGTTATGTGTAATCAATCCTACCTTGGATGAGTTAGATGACCTCTCTCAGAAACTTTTGACTTCATCTTTTCACGGTTTTGTGCTTAGGGTGTTAGAAACAGGGCAAATGCAGCCTTTGTATGTCTGCTGAAATTAATGTCTGGTGTTTGGTGAATCAGGGCACCTTATGAGATCATGATAACTTGGCCTGCAGTTAATGCAACTTGAGAGTTGATACAAAATACTTACGTTGTTAATCATCAACAGCTGAATAGACAGGAGTTGGATGGCTTTGATGTCAAGAGGAGCTTCTGGAGTTTCTGGTTTTCAGAATATCCCCAGGGATATATTTGATATGTGGTGGTCTCTGTCTTCTCAAAAATCAATTTCTAATTCCATGCTCAGCATTCTCAAATCCCAGGCAATGAGTTGGGGACCTCACACTGGCACTGAGCATTTCCAATTAAGGCCATGAAAAAGTCTGTATACATATGGCCTAACCTTGCCACCCAGAAGAGTAAAAAGTGCTGTTTTCTTCAGATAAAAAATGAAATGCATTGGGGTGATGATGTTTGTTGAAGTAGACACAGGATTTGAGGATCCATTTTCTTGAGAGTTAAACTGGATTTATGGTTTGGTAGGTAGTTCTTTTAAATGAGAATTTAATGATAGCAGAAAGACCATGAAAAAAATTAGCACTGGGATTATAACTCTACTGTCAATATTTTCCACCCTGAATCCTAAATTGCAATTGCCAGGACCATTTATCTACCTTTGACATCAGCTGCTGAGAACTCTCTCTTTTATCAATGCAATGCTTTGTTAGGTTTTAATCTTTCAAGAACTGCGGCTTGTATTTTTCTACTGTTGGTTCTGTTTCACAGTTAGCATCTTCCACTGCATTCATTATAGTTTCACATTTTCAATTTAAATGTTTATGTTTAAATATGCTTAATTTAAAATGGGGTTTGGGACATGAGCTACTTAACTACTGTTAATTGGCAGCTCTGGTCTTAAGGAAGGAACTGATGATCAAGTGTTTTACAAAACTCCAGGGGAACATGGTGCAATCCTATCATGTTATCCTATTTCCTATTCTTAGATTTTTGTTTACCCTATATGTACCAGTGTGGCGTTATCTCACTCTGAATGCAAGAAAAACACATGAAGAAGAGGAGAGATGATTGTTCCTCCTTTCCACGGACTGAACTCAGCCCTGGCCACTCTTGATTTGAAGCAGAATTGTTACCTTGTCACATTTCATGGCATTTGGACAGAAACCTACAAATGTGTGGGACTGCCATTGAAAATGAAATTGCACTGGCTACATGATTACCTTTCCAAATGTCCTGATAGAGAGTGCAGACACTGTCATGGTATCTGTGATTGTTTAGACATGTGATTGTGTCTGAGAGGAATGTTTTATTTGGATTTTTTTCCACATTTAACTTTTGAATAGCTTGTGAATCCAGTCTGTCTCACAATAGAATGAAAACATTGAGCCGTAGCTCTTTCTGCATTCATTAAAAAGATAGGAAGGAGCATTGTTGTTGCAGAGGTGATTCAGAGAAACTGCAGAACCTCATTTTTCCCTTTTCACACCAGACACCTTTTCTAACAGCTTTAATTACAACTGCCCTTAGATACTGCCAGATAACGGGTTTAGATATACCCCTCGATCAGGGAGTATATTACCAAAATGGTAACAACTCTGAAGTCTTTTGTGCAAAGGCCTGCCTGTACCCTTTTTTGTTAAATGTCCACATGGACTTAGGGTTGACCAGAGCTCCTAAATAAAACCCTGAAAGAATGAGCTTAAAAAAATTTGTCAATGAGATAAGAAAATGAAATAAAAAAACACAATGAAATTGGTTCAGGTGCTACATTCCAGTTTCTGTACCTGTTTTACTTGCATGGGGAAATTTCAACAGAGTGGGTGTTAAAATGCTTGTTTCTTTTCTGTTCCTAATACCAGTTTTACTGGATGAGGGAAAACAGACTGAAGCTTAGGAAAACACAGGAAACTGTCAATGCAAAAGTACTGTCAAAAGCAGAATGGGCAAGATTTTCAGATAATGGTTCACTTGTATGTTTAATGGGGTCATAGTATCTTCTAGCATTACTTAATGAAGATGGATTTCTCACCAAGATTTCAGGTAACCTGTGGACTGTAAAATAATTAAAACAAGAATGCAATTGTCGTTATTATTAATAGTGGGTATTTTTTTTTTAAAGATACTATGCTTGCTTCTGGAGAGCGCAGTGGGACTTAGTTTGTGTTCCTTTTGCCATGATGACTCTTCCCAACATCAAGTTATGAAAGATCCATTTGGTGACAGCTTCCAGAGTCTGCAAATCACTTTGGAAGAAAAACTGTTAAAAGTGAGGGATTGTTCCATTTATCGCAATGAGACATTAACACTGAAATCTTGAAGTCATTTTAGTGTGGTTATTGGCAGCTTTCTCACTGCTGATGTTTTTGTAGAACTGTCTGGGTAAATGATTTTGGATTGTTGTGGGAACAAATGGCCAGTGATGGGCATCATGATCACTGCCAGAGTTAGGTCAGTATTTAACAGGGCCTTCAAGCCCTCGTCAAAAATCACCTAGCAATCCTACCAGTGGAGTATCACACAGAAATTTTGCATGAGCTCTCTGTTTTAAGTATCTATGAGTGGTTTTTAATAACAAGATGTTGTATGGTGATATTTGAAGTGTGAAGTTGCAGAGTTACATAAAATGAGTACCCTAGATATTAAATGAGCCACACGGACTGTTTTGCTGATTTTATCTCCCTAAATAATGTTTCTGTTATTTTACAAATGCTGGTGGAGAATCAGGTGCATTTAAGGCACTTCGCATTTTCAGGAGTCTGTGTTTCTCATTGTGAAATTAAAAGTCAACTTCTTGTCAAGTACACAGATAAATATACCCAAGTTTATTTGGGTTTACTCTCTCTGGAGTGGTACTTCTCAAACTGTGGTTTTCTTCAGTACATGATTGACAGATGGTGGTGGTCTTTGTCTCAATGTCAGTGTTTCCGTATTGTGCCTCTGGCAGCTGAATATCCATGGGAAAATGTGTTACCTTTTGATCACTGGTTCTTGAACTGTGGGTTTCTGATGGACTGTCAGCCATAGTAAAGATCTGAGAAGCCTTATTAAACAACTGTTTCAGTAGTGCTTGCCATTAAAGCCTTCATGATAAACATGCTCATAGAAAGGGGATGAGGACTGAGAGACATACAGTGATACAAAATGCTGGGAACCCCTCTTGTAGGTGGGGATCTTCCATAATAAAATTTTTGTTAAACAGTTTTGAATTCTGAGTACACAGCTCTCCTTCTCTTCCTTTTCTTTTTTTTTCTTTTTTTTTTGAGAGGAGTTTGATTTTGTGTGGAAAAAATTCAATTATACGTATATATGTATATGTGTGTGTAAAAATAACAAGTTGAAGAAAAAGTCGAAGCAAAAAAGCTTCTGACTGTCAAATAACTTGAGGGCATTTGCTGTTACCTTTAAGGCACAGAAAAGGACTTGTAACTTTCTGAAACATTTTCATTATAGGAGGCTTAAAAATATGTGTAAAAATAAATTTAGAATCAAGCCTTTGTCAGAATATATCCTGTCTGCAGCTGTCAGGTTACTTGGTTTGTTTAAATATGGAAGTTGTAAAGTCAGGATTATTCTGCTGGATCTGTAAGGTAAGGATTTCCTCTTCGTACACTTAGGCTTGTCAGATCTGGTCTGGACACTGATGTCATACTTAATATATTATATTTTAGCAGTGGTTGATGAACACCAATTCCTGCCAGCAAAGCTGGATACATTTGTCAAGGGAGAAAGTGAGAAACTGCCGTTTTGCATCATACTGTCACATCTCCCAGCACTTGTGGTATTAAGCCCTGCTTCCCTCACACTCGGTATGCAGAACGAATGAGGCTGTTTTAGTATGACTTCTGTTTTTATAGGTAGCTGAACTTTGAAATTGTCTCCTAAATCATCCTTGCCAATAGCATTAACTACCCCTTTGCTGGTAGTCAGAGATTATTCTACAGTAAGTTAAAGGGTAACTCATCTTCTTTTGTGATGACAGGAAACATGGAGGGATGTAAAAGATAATGGCTAATTCAAAGCAGAGCACTCCACTCTGCTTCTGGAAATCCATCAACTGCACTCAAACACAGATCTGAAATTTTGCAACAAACTTGGGAAGCTCTTTCCTTTTCACTGCTTCAGTAAATGGTTATCTGGGGGAGGATGATGCAGATGCCCATGAATTATGATGCCTTTCATTACAAGGGGGTGAATTGCACATTAGCCTGGCATTCAGAAGCCTGGGGGTTTCAGTCACTGTGCTTTTGGTGTTTCAAAAAAGGTAAAAGCGTGATGCAAAGTAGATAAATGATGTGGTATTAAAGAAAGGTCTTTATCCTTCCTTCTCCTTTTGCAGAAGCAGCCCCCTGAAAATAGATCATTTAGAAATGTTCTCGTGCAGAGATGAGTCATTCCAGCTGCACGGCTGGGCCAGGTAGTGAGCGACAGGGCCAGGTGGAGCAGAGGAACAGCAGGTGAATTGATCCTTGGGTAAACACCACTGTTTGCTTTTTAAAATTTTCTTGTTAAAGACAGCTGCAGCAAGGGAGCAAGAAAAACCTAATGTAATAACAATGGAAGGATATTTTGGAGAGTTACTTTTTTCAGAAACAAGCTGTATATGGCTCTCTTCACGTGGCAGTTCCATCCATACTTCCTGTTCATCACCTGGGGTTGCTTCTGCTAAGCAAAATCTTGGTGGTGTGGTTGACAGCCAGATTGTTGCTCCTGTCATTAGCTGCTTCAAAGAAATAACATTATTTTCTGCAGATGGAGCAGGGGGGATCAGGAAAACATTCCTGCCAAGTCAAGAGCATTACCTTTTCATTTACCGTGTTCTGGAGCAAGGCATCTTGTAAGACCTTGAGCAAAACACATGAAAATCCAGGATCAGACTACTTGCTCATGGAGAAACATGGACAGTGAAAAGACTGGATGGAAACAGGAGCAACCCACTTTTTAAATGTTCTGAAAGGCCTTGGGGAACACTGAGTCCAAGAGAAATTTAAAGACAGCCCTGTGCTCTGGCGAGCACTGTTTGGAGATGGAGGAAAAAGACCAGATTCTTCTGTTACAGCCACTCTTAATCTTTGAGTATAGAAATAATTTACTTGGGCAGCATTTAGGTATGGCAGTCAAAAATGCTATAAAAAATTATGAAGTAGATTGGTTTTGTTAGACTATGATTATAATTATTCACAACTCTTGATAGGTGTCATGTACTGTGAAGCATTTTTAATTTCCTGAGAACAATGTAACTTAAGATATCTTTCTTCATCAGGCCATTTGATTTATTAGAAAACTGCAAGATCCATGTAGTGCAGACTCTGTTAGTGATTGTTGTGTACCATTCCTGCTGTGAAAAAGTGGAAGCGTGGTAGCTTGCATGTGTTAAATTGTCAATGCACATTTTAGTGTGCTACATACAGTATTTATTATACATGCTACATACATTATATCTTTCCATATGAGGTCTGTCAGACATAAATGAAAGAAATACTCAGTTCTATCTCTCCACAATTATTGTAAAGGAGAGTAGGAGTTGCCTTACTGAAATGCTTTTTCTTCCTACGCTGCCACATGCAAAAGAGATTTATGGGAAATAGAGAAAACAACACTGATGAGAGAAACAGATTTACAGTGAAAGTCACTATCACAATATAGCTACACTATTTAGCAAACACCTTATGGGAGACAATACAATGTGCCAGCAAGACTGATTTTATTTTACAGTATTTCTTTACAAGCTAATAGACAGTGTGCTTGATAAAATTAATCTTGTTATGATAGATGTATTGTCATTACGAGTAAGTTTTACTGGATGAACCAATTTGTTTCATTTACTCCTTACAAAGTCAATATGTTACTTGAGAATCAAGCAGTTCTTTGTTGTCAGTGTGTTAAATTATTAAGGGGAGGCAAAAAGTAAATAAAAAATGAACTAGTAGGAGATAAGATATGCATCACCAAGAAGAGTTTAAATTTTGTCTAAACATTGACAAGCACTGCTGCCTTCAGAGGGCTTGGATCAATCCTTATGACTCACACCCTTAAGAAAAAAAAAAATTAAAAATGCCTCAATGTTTGTATCCACAAGGTTATTATCCATGCTAAATCAGGGAAGGATGTTTTGCACAAAGTCAGCTATTGTCTGAAAAGTTTATAGCTGTTTAATGAAACAAGTAATTGGTATTATTTTGTTGCAAGGATGTACTTTTTTTCCCCAGATAGTAGGCTTGCATGATTCTGACTTGTACAGTTCAGGTGCTTTTATTGGCAGCTTTCATGATTTATGGCTTGCTGAGTGACACTTTATTTCCTACTCAAGGTAGTAACAGCTTAGAGTCTTCAATTAATCACTTTTATACCTCAAACTGATGCACTGGATATTTCTAGAGCAATATTCAGGCCAGGTTCCTTGAGAGATCCAAATTGCCAAGAAAACCATGTGGATGAACACAAGCTGGTGCATGCAGATACATACGAGCCAGGCCAGAGAGGATTAAAGAAGGGGGCTGTAGCTGTAATGTCTAGACTAGCATTTGTGACTGCTAATACACTGCTAACACGGGTCTGTTTATAAAAAAAAGAGGTGTTCAGAGGGAGCTTAAGGTCTATTATGAGTTTTTCTCCTGTGACAGAAGTGAAATAACTTTGGATAGGATCAAGCTTTGTGAATTTCAGCTGCAAAACTCTCATTAAGTTTCATTTCACCTTTTGTGTTGGTTTTGAGACCCTGTCAGAATTGCATTTGGCACAGAGAGAGCAGTGAGTTCATTGAAGAAATACAGGATTTTAAAAAGCATGATTGCTTTTACAGTCTGGTGGTGTGTAGCCTGGCAGGAAAGTGTCTGTGCCCAGAGACTCTGTAGTTCATACCCCTGCATTGATGATTGGGTTTAATTTCTTAATAAAAACATTAAAGGGTGGTTTAGGGAAAACATTGCAGTGAGATGATTAGTGGTGGAGTGAAAAGACATGGCTCTTACTGGAATTCAAGTGCTTTCCTCTGGTTTTAAGGCACCCAGTGATGAATATGCTGCTGCTAATACACTTTTTTCACTCAGCCTTAGAAGTCAAGGAACACTGATAAAAGCCTGAGAAAGAAAACTGGTGTAGGTATCTGAAGGGAGGTTTGTTCATACTTGGGAGAATAATGGCAAGTTGAATGAACAGGTCAGAGCTTTTGCATATCAGGGTTCTTTATGTGGAAAAGAATAACCCCCATGATCTCATGGGATTTTGGCTTCTGAGAGGGCAGCACACTGGCTTGTCAAAAGGAGCTTGACAGGCTGCAGAGGACAAAACGTCAGATGAGGAGTTAGGAAAAATGGTTTCCTTTTCATTTCAGTTCTTGGCCAAATTTCTTCCACTTTACCCGTTATTTCCTCCTCCAATTTATGGCGATGGAGATCCAATATTGTAAAAGCTCTTTGTGGTCTGTGAATGGAAAAGTACTCTTAGTTCTAGTAACTAAATATTACAGTCTTCTTGTTTTGTCTCAAGTATTGCTGTAATTTTTTAACTGTTTCAGTATAAAGGTTAGTGAAAAAACCTAAAACCTTTGTTTCTCTACAGAGATATTCCTTACTAATTTCATCATGTGAGACACTGCAATGTTGTGGGAATGGTGGGAAAAGATAAATGCTGTTAATCCAGTCTTTTGTTGGTTCAAGTAGGATTCTCTCTGATGTATTGCCTCCATTTGGAAGAATCAGGCAGTACTTTTGCCTGCTGTAATATGGTGTTTGTTTAAAGGCAGAATTCCAAATATATTTGTTGGCTTTTCTCCTGAAACATGACTGTAACAGGGACATGGATACCTTAGAGAGCTAAATATCCTGCAGTCTGGTTTGCTACTGATGTGCCTACATAATTTCCACTGACAGTAATGGGAGTTACATGTGTATAGAAAATGAAACAGACCCTTAAAAAATGTTGGTCAAGTAATAAAAGCTAGTCTAAAGAAAGGGTGGAAGTAGAGAGTGGGAGGGAGACTTTTTCTTTTTTTTTTAAACTTGCTTTGTCTTTAACTTATCCTCACCCCAATTCATGTTAGCTTAATATTATTTTTATGATATCCTGATCTATTATGGCTTGAGACATAAGACAACATCCATATGAAACAGGTAAGCAGAAGATGATTTTAAAATATATTTACTCCTTTTCCCAGCTCCCAGAGGAGTGAGGAGTTTCCCTGTGTAGTGGTGGTACCGTAGAAGAGCCTGCCCTACAGATGTGCTGCTGAAACTCTGTTTTATCACATAGCAATTGCAGCTTTGCCCTCGCAGCAAGGGCAGGGCTGCAGAGCCCCCCTGCCACTGAGTTACTGCATCCCAGCAGCATCCAGCATCCAAACTGTAAAACTGGCTATCCCAGGCTGTTTATTGGGAACTCTTCTGTCCTTTGCACACTCTGTATTATTTTGAACTCTGAAAACAAGAAATGTAACTTCTTTGGAGGCTGTCAGGATTTTGAGTGTTTTCCTTGAGCTTCATTGAGAGGGGAGAAGCAAATTCCTGGATAGTTAGACCTGGCACTCTGCAGTCTATGCCTTAATTAAATTCTCTGCAACCTGTGTGTTTTCATTGTTAATCAATGGACATTTGTCCTCAGAAGTAACTAACTCTGGGGAGTGTGAGAAAGGATAAAACTGTTCAAAACCCCAAATGTTACACAAAAGGCATAAAAATAAAATTGTCCTTTTCCAAAATAGCTGAGCATTATGGCATCTTAATAAAGGGAGTGCTAGAATATGTTCTCCTAATAAACCTCAGTAAAACCTCTAAAAATAACTCCACAGATATATTCTAAGTTGATTACCAGTAATTGAACTGACTTAATGTAGTTGGATGATGTCATGTATAATATTCCTCTAAAGTAATTTCTGTAGACAAGCCATTTGAAGTCCTCTTGCAGGCAGCATAAACATCTTCACATTGCTAAACTGAGCACTCGGACTAAAGCTCTCAGCAGGAGAGCTCTGACATCTCTCTGTTTTATCTCGTTCCTTTGAGCGGCTCTCGCTTCCCTGTTAGAGGCAGCTTTGCAATGACAAATATCTCGTCCTTGTTTTAGTGAAAACCTGGAAACTCCATAGCAGTTTAGACCTGTTAGGTGTAGGATAAGAAAGGCTAAAGATGGAAAGGACTTTTGAAAGTGTCTGGCTTCCAAGTTTCCCTGCAGTATGCATTTCCAGTGTTCTGTCCAACTTCAGCCTGACCGAGAAACAGGGACTGTTCCATGGCCTAATTCATCTCATTGGAAGCCTGGAAAATGACTTTCCTAGGTTTTGGTCTTGTTGTTGCATTTGCTTATACATTTCCTTGTATTTTGGCTCTTGGATTTTTATAGCCTTTTAAAGCATTGTAGCGGGTTAATGCAGATGGTATCTTCTTCCAAAATCGGTTTAGCTTGGATTGTTGCTCCTGTGGAAATGGTTTAATAGGGTTGTGCATGGTGTCTTTTGGTGTGTTTTTTTTCTTTTTTTTTTTCTCTTTTTTTTTGTTTGTTTTTTTTTTTTGGTTTTGTTTTTTTTTTTTGGGGTTTTGGGGGGGGGGGTGATGGTGTAATATTTTAGTTGGCTGGTTGGGTTTTTTGTGTTTTGATTTATTTTCTGGGGGCCAACACATCCATGACTGATTCAAGTATTCAGGGTGTAAATGTGGATTCTACAGAAATAAATAAATTGCAGTGTCCCTGCTCTGAGATTTTTCTATTTACTGAATTTAGCTTTGTTTAATATAGAAACACCTTGGAGTTTTCCTTCATCAGCTCTCTGTATTACTGACGATTTCCTTCTTCATGCTCTTGAGGTACTGGCATATCAGTAAACTCTTGGGCACTTTTGTTTGCTGGGGCACCAGTATATCAACTACTGAATAGTCATTTTGCTGATACAATGGAGAAATTCAGCTGTCTGAGATTTGCAGGTGCTGCTCTGCTCTTTACCACATCTAAAGGTCTGGAACAATACCTCGTGAGAAAATGTCATAATTTTGCTGGGTTTTTTTCTAAAGCCACAAGATTGTTTTAATTTTTTTTTTTTTGTCCAGAAATGTTGGTCAGTGAGTGATTCAGTGAAGCACTGATGTGCAAATCCTGTCAGAAATCTGCACTAACCTCCTGAACCTGTCAAAGTGCCAAAGGCACTGTTAGTTACGAGGCTGCCCTTAATCAAGAGGCCTGGCAAGGCCAGAGCTGTAGCTTCTGTTCTTGTATTATTAAATATCAACAGCTAATAGCGTGCTTAGTTAGTACTAGTTGATTCTTTAAATGATAGCTTATGGGGAAGAGCACATCCTGTGTATGAGGGGAAGAGTCATTAACTTCCCTTTGAATAATGACGTTTAGGAGCAGGCTTCAACATGCCCATGTTTTACCCCTTCCCCTGTTAGCCTTTGAAGAGGAGATTTCCTCTTTCTCTCTTATGTTGTTTTGCCAACTGTCCTGGGTTGCTTGTCAGGAGCATTTAGGTCTGTTTCCCCAGAGGCCTTGTGATATGTTTTTCAGCTCCTGCTGGAGCATGAACCTTGCTGGCTGAATGAGTATCCTTTTTAAAACCTCTGTTCTCTGTGCACTTAAGTGACATGTCCATTGTAACCTTTTGCAGCATCAGATGGATGCTTTGCAGGTTTGAGAGCTGCTGGTGAAAGCCATTGTCTTCCTAGACATGGAATGCCAGCAGGACAAGGACTGACAGATTTTGGAGTCTTTCTGTCCCTTAAAGACAAGTCTTAGTCATTGAGACCAGGACTGAACGTATCGTGTTTTGAGAGAGGCTGACAATGCCATTTTTATGTGCAACAGTGCACTCTCTATTCATCAAGGAAATGACTGCAGAAATGTGTACCCAGCTGTCTCTGTATCAGTAGCATCTATGCTTAGCAGCTGCTGATGTTTGTGATCATTTCCTATCAGGCCCTTCTTTTTTTGGTGGGTAAGCCTCAAAATAATTAGTTAGAGTCTTGGGACTCAAGGACACCTAAGAACCAAAATCAAAGCCATTTCAGTAACACTGAATGCTGTTGCATTGCCTTAATCCAGTAAATTTAAGCCAGCATTGAATGATGTTCTCTCAGGGAGTTTGTGGCAGTATTCCCTGCAGTCTTTGTCCTTGAGTATCCCCTGCTGCAGCCCTGGTCTCATGCCACTTAGCTCAGAGGAGCCTCTGGAGTCCCACAGGACCCTGCAGACCCTGGGTTAGTTCCATGTGCTGCGTGGGTGTCGGGTGCTCGCATCTCCAGCTGCTCAGGACATGCCTGTGGCGCTGGATGTGGAGCGTGCCTTGGCCATCAGCAGACACCATCTGAGCAAAGTCCTACTCTAATGCTTTGATTTTTTGTTGACATTTTTAAATCTTTGTAGCTGCCTTCATAAAGAGACCTTCTGGCTTTTTAAAAGTTGTTTTTGAAAGTCCTTTTTGTGCAATTTTACAACAATCACAGCAAGAGAAGAGATGATATCCCGGCGAGGGCTTTAATCTATTATTTATTAGACCTCAGTTAAATGAGGTGCCTGTGACAAAGCAGGGTGCATGGTTTTGGTGAAGTCCCCTGGGTCCCTAGGTATGCAGTGCGTCAGAACTGTCAGTGCAAAGCAATCTGAGAGAGGAACTTTCTGTTTGGACGTAACCCCCCCAAAAACCTCCAGCTTCTCTTTGCAAAGGAAATGGTATCCTTAAAAGCAGATTATAGGTGGATTAGGTCTGTACTGAAGACACTTCTGTGTTAGAGATTTTACCTGATGGGCATAGTTTTGCCATTTAGATATATCCTTAACCTTTCTGTGCCCCAGTTCCCCAGGTGTAAAAGAGGGACAAGATTCTTGACAACTCAAAGAAGTGGAAAGACATTAAACATGGTGAGACCACTTAGTACTACAGTGGTGGGGAGGAATTCTCTAATGAGGAGATACTATTTCACATTTATGTTTTTAAGGGCTTGGCAACACTTACCCACTCAGAAGCTAGACCGCAAATTGGTGTCCATTATTCTGTGAAAAGCTGCTGCAAAGAAGGAATCTTTTGCATAGAATAGCTTAGAGCTGTTGTAGACCTGCACACATTCAAACTGTCCTGTGCTTTTACTGGCCCTGTTTGGGCAAGTAAATATTTCTTACCCTAATGTTGGAACTTCTTTTTCTTGTCCTAAGTCAGGTACTGTGAAAAGAGCATAAGGCCTATGAAAAGGATGAAAGAAATATGCTGGTGATTCAAAAACTTCGTTTCTACTAGCAAACAACCATGAGTATATAAACAAGCATAACTTCTTTTTTTTCCTCCCTCTTTATGTGATTTTAAATGAAATGAGTACCCAGTCAGTACAAAAAGTATTCCATCATTTTATGCTGTTGTGGTTTGGGCAGGACATGTGGACTGGGAGACGTTGGACACTGAGATTCTTTGTAGATATTTTGACCCTCAAAGCAGCAGTCCCCATCAGACACTTCTCAACAGCCTTAGTTTTTCAGTAACCTTAATCATCTTTCAGTGGATGTTACTTTGAGAGCAGAACTAACACACTGAGTGCTTACAGGGGATGGAATGACATTTAAGATCAGGTTTGCCTTTTTTCCAACCCCTTGACAATGTACACAAAACTCCTGTAGCCGACAGTGGTGTGGTCCAGGAGGCCACTCTAAGTGGCTGCTTTTTCAACCAGTTCTTAGAGCTCCCAGTCAAGGCTTTGCTTCCTGAGTCATTGAAGCTGTCTCTGTCAGATCAGTGACTTGGAACAGTGATCAATGCAGCAGGCTTCTCATTTGCATGGCTTTCTGACAGGAGGTAGACCTCTTTTATTTCTAAGTGTTGATAAAATCAGAACTCAACTGTGAGGCTCTGAGTCCACATCTGTGTGAGCAGGACACCTTTGTTTTCTGAGGTGTGTAGGTTGATAGGAAACATCCCCAGTGCACCTCATATATCGTGCTGACAATAGGTTTAATGAACTACTCATTTACTTTAACCCTCTTTTTTTCCTCATGAGTAATACCAAGCCAATACCAACAAATTGTCTTAATACTTCAGTTTCACAGTTGGTTGGTTGCTTTTGTTTTGTTTTGAAGTTTTTCCCTCTAGTTCTCTGAACAGCTGCAGTAGTTGTCCTTACACAGAAAACAGGCAAATGTGTTGTCATTGCAAATAGTTCAGAGAGCCAACCCTAATAAAAGGGGAGAGTTCAGCAGTATGCTTTCCATGTTTTTAGGAATGTATAGGAAAAAAAATACAGACAGAAGAAATCAGGGACAAGTTCTACCAAAGTAGTGTATACTGGTAAGACAGAGGCAATTTTCTATGCAGGCATACTCATTGATGATTGTGTATGTGGCCACCTGACTATACATCAGTATCTTTTGTATGACAGGCTGCTAAAACTGTACTCTTTGCAATCACCCACAAGTTTTAAGAAAAATAAAACCCAATTGAGTAGAATAGTGTGTAGAATATAACACTTTCCTGCTCAAACTGAGATTTTAGTATCAATAAAGATTGATTTAATGGTATTTTCCTCATAAGAAGAGTTCAGAACACCAATTTCCCATTTTTTCCTAGTATGTTGTCCAGGAAAACAGAATTGGAGTGAATTCTGTTAAAGTTATTGGAAAAGTCATGAAGGCTCTTCTCCTGGAAAGAATAATGGCAAATTTCACTGGGACATCTGTTTGGTTATTTGGAAAAAAAATTGGCATGATGTTACCTTGGTTTTTTTTAGAGTGGTTATTTCAAATGTTATTTGGTTGAAAGTAAATATTTTGGATTTTAATCAAAGGTACATTCAGTGCTTTTCTGGGTGCACATGTTTACATACATGCAGTGGAATAAAAATCACTGTCTTACTTAGCTGTTCCTTTCTGACACAGTTTTATTCCATTCATGGAAGAACAAGTAGAGAAAATTTAATAATAAATCAAACTTTATTGTGGTTAATGCCTTAAAAATTGAAAATCATCTGGAATCTGTGATCAAATTACCAACTATTATTATTTTAAGTACCTATTTTCTGTTTCCATGTAAATAATGATGACCAGTAGGGAATTGCTACATTACTTAGCATGTTCATTAGCAATTTTTCCTTTTGATGGGGCTTACAAAAGAAAAAAAAGGAGGGAGAGGTGGGAGCTGTGTCTGAAGATAATGATGATTTGAATTAAGTTAATAATGATATTTCCATTTGGAATGCTCACAGGAGCAAAGTACAGACCCAAATTAAACCGTATGTGAATTCAGCAATTTTCAAGGCTGAAGCAAAACAGGGGTTAAGGGTTTTTTTAATGTCTCTCTATTGAATTGTGATAGTATCATGAAAAATTACTCTGCAGCTGATATGGGCAGGAAACCAAACTTCTCAGTCTGAAGTCTGATCCAGATCTGTAACTCTGAGAGCAAATTTGTGTACATGGAACTCAGTGTCACCTCTTCACTCATTCAAAAAAATTTTAATTAAGGCATCTTTTTTGGCTCACTTGTAATTTCAGAAGCTTATTCCCACTAGTTTGCTCATCTGCCTCTGTCTCTTGCTTTTACCAGATTTATGTAGCCAATTATGTTCCATATAAAGGTACATTAAATCATTTAAAGTATTATAAAATTCACTTGGTCTGACCAGCCAGAATATTTTTTAGATGCTTAGAACATGTTTTCCAAAACTACTTCGTAAAAATAGCCTAACAATCTCCAAACTGATGGTACCTTGGAGAAGGAGATCTCTCTATTTTCTGGAGTCCGTGTTACTGAAATATAATGCACATAAAGGGATGAAACTTGTAAGAGTGCAGTTAGCTACTAAAATACTCTCTGAATTCATCCTTAGATATTTGGTGAAAACTGCTACTTAAGGTGAGAAAGGTGTGAGGTAGCTGTGTAGGCTGACATTTGAGCAGCCTGTAGATGCAGTTTTCCCTGATTTAATTTCTGCCTCTCAAGGTCTGTTGTGATGGTGGAGTTCATTTTAGAAGAGCAACTCGTTTAGTTGTTGAAACGTGATAGAGAATTCTTCATTATAGCCAGATGAAGTTTTCCATTGTTTGTGCTAAAAATCTGTTTTACTAGCTGTGCCCACCAAGTTGTTGACTGTGCTTAACCTTGGTTTACTAGTTTTCAATATTTTGTTTTGTCTTGTAGTTTTTGGAGGTTTTCTTTATGTGCTTGACATAAAAGCACATTCATAGATTTTTCAGTGCAACTGCCTGGTTAAATGTGTTTCCTCCCTGTGCAGTTTTGTAGGTGTCCAAATGGACTGTTCAGAATTTGGGTGTTTTGTTTGGTGTTTGAAGTGTAAGAGCTGTAGTTTGTTCATTAGGAGCATGAGGTTCAGGGTTGCAGATTAACCAGCTGCACTGCCTGCATTCATGTGGTCACAACCTTCCAAATTTACCCCATCATGAAAGGAAGAATTAATTATAGTCCTAATTGACTGTTTCCTTGGATATAAGCAGGAAGGAACTGCTAGGAGGCAAAGTGATTAATCAGTTAAGCTGGTTACATCAATCAAATGTGTGAGAAAGTTCATCATCCCAAAGGCAGGGTAAAGTAATGCCAAAATACAAAAGCCATCAACTCTTTCATTGGGGTTTTGCTGTGTTTCTTTTGTCAGTTTTCCGAGGAATTGCAAAAAAAAATAAAAATAAAAACACATGGCGACTGACCCAGTCTGCTTGGCAATCTGTCTGGATTATGGTGGAAGAGGTAATGCAGCAATCTGTTCTCTTATCAGACATTGCATGTAGTCCTCATTAAAAGACCTTAGCATACGTTTTTCATGCAGATGGACAAGTCACACGTGTCCCAAACAAATAACTCGGTGCCACTATCTCCCAAATCCTGTCAGTCGTGCCCGTGAAATGGAGTCTCTTGGCTGAGGTACTACCCACAGAGCTTGATCTAGTGAAAGCCTAAAGCTTTAACTCTCTGTTGACAGTGCTTTGTAGTGTCCTCCCTGTGTCCCCTGGCTGCCAGCCCTTCCTCCCCTGAGGAGCATGTGGCACCTTGAGGGCAAGTGAAAAAATTCCGGAAAATCCCTTCGAAGCATTGTCATCTTCAAGTGAGGATACTTTGTCATTGACTGGATTGTAAACAGCAGCGTTTAAGGAGCAGTTAAGTTTTCCTTGCTTTGGCTGACAACCTCTGTCAGAGAGGGAGGGAGAAGGGATGGGAGCCACTCTTCTGTGCTCCGAAGAGCCTTTGGATGGGCCAGGCCCTGTGCACTGTGGTCTGTCCATCTTTCCTTCTGGGCACAGTTGGTTTAAGCCCAGCTCACTCCTTTAGTCACACACAGTTCCACTGTGGGTGGCACAGCTGAGGTGATGGGATCAGAGAAGGAAAAGACAAAATGTGAATGAGAACAGCTTCTGCTGGCATTGCCAATAACAGCAAAGGTTGTGGCACGAAGGTCCCAGAGCCTCAAGGCACAAGCCCAACAGATGGTGTGAGTACCTTTGCTTCACAAGAACCACTTGTGTGCTTATGCAGCCACATGGACAGTATTTCGAGAACGGGAAACTTCATTGTGGTGCATTATTTTAGGAAACAATCCAGTTTCACTCACTTTTCTTTGTCTATAGCTAGAAGCTGATGAATAGAAGGCTTTCTGTTTGCCGGAGCTCTGGAGGGCTGTGGGTGCCAATTGTGTGACAATTGAAGGAAAACTTGGGAAATAGAGCTGTGCAGGAGGTTAGGAGGGGTATGAAACTATAAGAACAAACAGGCTTCTGCAAGTTAACACTGGAAAAACTAATTACAATTCTATAAGGTCTACTGGAAATAGTAATGTATTCAGATACAAAATCCGCACACACTCAATACTCCATCTAGAAAAAGAGTGTGTGAGCATTTATGCTGAACAGTTCTTGATTTTCTAAAAGATTAGGGTTCAAAGTGTGTGTGTATCTGTATTACTACTTTCCTTAGATTTTCACTGATGTGTATTCATTTTTCTGAATGAGCATATACTAGTACATAGTCTAGTTTGTGCCTAACCAATATATCATTTAAGTGTTGATATGTAAACCATTTAAATCAGAAGAGAAATATGAGCGGTATTAATCTTGTTCTTGCTTTGTTTCTATAGTCAAAACATTGGGCTGTGTAATGAAGATATGCTGAATGTTAGCTAACTGCTTCATTTATGAGCTTTCTGGGGTAAATTAATTGTTTTAGAAAACAGTTTTCTACATACTTAAGAAGAGACAGATTTAATCCAAATTGCTCCAGAAAAAAACATGATTACTGGTTAAAGAAGCAATTTGAATTTTTTTTCGTGATAATAATTAAGATTTAGGCAGTGCAGGTTTTATTAGCATATATATTTATTAAGTGTGGATTTTATGTATATCGATTTTCCTTGCTTTCATAAATACCAAATCCATAGCAAATTTTTAATGCAGCTACTTTTAATCTTTTATCATTGTGCTAAATCCTTGGCAGATGGCTCTCATTTTGTAAAAGGAAACATTTCTAGGAAGGTCATCTTTCACTTGCGTACAACTTAATTTTCTTGAATCAAACATGAAATTTATGAAGTAGTTTTGTGACTGTAAATGTCTCTGTGATCAAAGATGTCTTTTGGCTGGCACACTTTTGGGCTTGGCATAAAAAAGGTTATCTTGAGTAATAGGACAAGTGGCTTTAGGTGGTATTGCTTGAGTAGGAGCATTGGACCAGATGATCACCAGAGGTCCCTGCCAACCTCAAGCATTCTGTGATTCTGTGATATGTTGTTTTTAAAAAATCTATAGCACAAGATCACTGTTTCTGATCAAATACCATCTGTTTGTGCCTTCTCAGTTTTCCTTTAGAAGTGGAAAAGATATGGGTAACTATTTATGCTTGAGAGATGGCCAAGGTGTCTCAAAAATGAGCCAACCTGCCATGACCAGGGTAGTGCTGAGGAAATGGAAATGCTGTCTGCAGGTGAGCAGATGGATCCAAGGTATATGGCCATGGAGGTTGCCCGGCCCATTTTGGACTTCAGCCTTACAGCCACAGAGGCCTGATGTATAACTCCACTCTGTCTCCTGCTCCAGTAGAGAGTTATATTTTGCTCATACAGCTGTATAAGTTGATTTGCTCTGCCGTTTTTCAGAGAAAAGTGGATTAAACCCATAATGAATAAATCTAATTTTAAAATTACATTGTTGATCTTCACTGCAGCAACATGTGAGATCCTTTCTGAGGTTTGCCAATCAAATGTGCAAAGACAAAACAAAATAAAATATCTGCAGCTAGGCATTTCCATTTGCAGAGTCAGAGCAATGTGATCTTTGAAAAAAGTTGTATTTCAGCAAAAATTGGGTCAGCCAAAAAGCTTTGAGTAGTCTGCAAAGTCCTTATGGCAACCAATAAAAAATAGTGTGTTTAATGATATATAGACTGACTGACTCCACTGGGCCTTTTGGTAAAGTAGCATTCATTCAAATGGATGGGGGTCATTGAAAAATTACAGTTGATGTGCTACATTAATTTTGACTTAAAAGGAAATGTTTTCCAACCTTAAAAACAAAATATTGCCGAATTAAAGCTACAGAAAATCACATTAAACTCTTAGAATAGTGCTAATTGTCCAAATACTATTTTGAGCCTAAATTCTGGACAAAGAAGTTTAAAACAACATATAACATTACCCAGGGAATTGTAGCTGGGACTTTTAAATATGTTTTTCTTAGCAGAAGTTCTTAAAACATAGCACTTTCTCATTTTTTTTGATAAAGATTTTTATGCAATAGTCCCCAAGCATGCATCTTTCTCTCCTTAGGTGTAACCCGTACTCTCACACATTTATGTCACTGTGGATATGCTAAAATTTGTCTTCTTATCCTGTCTGCAAGTATTTGCAAAATGTTGCCTGTAGTCTCAAAGCTGGTGAAGTCTTACAGGGTTCTTGACTTCAGCAAGTTTGGGTGAGGCAGTGATTGTATTAAAGATAGGTATTTTTGTGAGATGTGCCTGCACTTGTCAGTTGTTCTGAGCCTGTAGCCTGGTGCAGACTCGGCACTACTTAGGCAGTAACATGAACTGCTGTTCATGGACATGAATGATGTTACAGCATGTGGTTCATGTGCTCTTAATGTGTGCCCTCTGAGGAGAGCTGGTGTGCTGCATGTCCGGGTGCTCCTCTGGGAGTGTGGGCAGCAGTGGGATCACAGAACTGGCAGGGTTGGAAGGGACCTCTGGACATCATCACTCCCACCTTCTGCTAAGGCAGGGTCACCTGAAGCAGGTTACACTGGGACATGTCCAGGTGGATTTGGAATGTCTCCACAGAGGGAGGCTCCATGATGTCTCTGGGCCTGTTCCAGTGCTCAGTGGAAAGAAGCCCTTCCTCATGTTGAGCTGAAACTTCCAGCCAATTCACCTGTGTCTCCTGCCCAGCTCCTTCCAACTTGTTTTCAGTCTAAGAGACAAGGCTGCTGATGAAGAACTGCTGGTCATTAAAACTTGCAGCATTTAAGGAAACTTTTGAGCTCTCTGTGCATCCTAAAGTGAGACATAGTTGTCAGTCTGTGGTTTTCAAGATTCTCCTCTTTCAGAAGGACCAGTCAGATGGTGAGCTTGAAAGTTAGTCAGAAGTACTGGCAAATAGTAGGTCTATTTCTATGAATCTTGCCCTTATATATTACTCCCCAAATTTCCATCCTCTGTTCAACAGTAACTGTAATAATCCATGTAGCCAAGCATCTGATGCCTGCTGGTTGTTTTCCATCTTTCTGAAGCACTCAGTTCTATGTGCAAGTATGTGAGCTCATGCAGAAGACCACACAGTGGTCAGTGCTTTCAGTGCTCTTGACATTTTATTTTTTGTATAGCATTTAAACCTTGAATGTGTGCTGCCATCCCTAAATATAGCATTTGTCTAAATTGCTTCCCACAACTGTCTTGTCTCTGAGTGGCCTACTGGAGTTGCAGCATTACTGGAACTGATATGTTGAGGGACTTGGAGACAGATCTATGCAGGCACCCTTCCAAGGAATGCTCAAAGTGGCAGGAGGGGGCCAGGCTCCACTGGAAGTCCCTTTGTACTAGAAACAAAGTTGGGTGGGGTATTTTTTGTTGTTTTGTTTGTTGGTTTGTTTTCTTTTTAATGCTACATTGTGTTCCAAATGCACAAGCAATTGGGTTATCTAGCTGAGCAAAGTCTTTTCCCGTGCATGAAAAAATACGGGAGGTCAAGCCCTTTCTAATAACATACAAAAACTAGGGAAAAGTCACTGGGAACAGCATTGCCTTCAAAATGATTCATGCAAGCTGAAAGCCAGAATCTTATCTCTTTCCTTGAAACCAGTGTTTATTAAATTGATAATTGCTTTAAATTGGAGAAATACGGAAAGGAATGACATTTATTTTCCTTCCGACTGCTTTCATCTCTGCCAGCCGGTGTGTGGGAACTCCCAGGGAGGACCAGCAAAACTTGTCAATGTTCATTCCAGAGTAGAGCAATTGGAAAGCCACAAAATACTTTTAAGCAGCTCTGTCCTCACTTTTCTCACACCGAAGTCTGGTTAGAGTGAGCAGTTGCCCAGTGGATTTCATTGTCCTCAGAAAAATATTAGCACTTCAGCAAAAGAAATGTGCACCAAAAATGTAAAAACAGACACATTGTGGTCCGGAAATGCTCGGGGAAGTAGCTTTAATGCTCAAAGGGGGACCTCTGTGACCTAAAGATTGATTTATACCCTGGACCTTTAATTCTTTAGCCTGAAACTATGCCAAAAATTTCCTAGGTATCTGGCTTGGTTGTGGTGTGCATTTTGCATCATACACGTAGTCGTAGAGTCTAGAATCAGTGTGGATCCATTTTAAAACTGAAACTGAGTTTTTGAATATAAAGATGTACACAGATAATGTTTTGTTATGGACATTTAATTTTATTATAGAGATCATGCTGCATTTCCTTCTTCTCTTTCTCAGTTTTTATAATTGCACCTGCAAGTTGGAACTTCGATCTGAAATTGCCTAAGCCAGCTTTTTTTACTGCCATGCAGCATGAGAACCCCAGGAGTTTAGTCCACCAGGTTTTTTTCCCGTTTCTTGTCCTTTTGCCACACTGACTTCACAAATTCTAGGAACATTTAGCTTTGGCCTTGAGTCCTGAACCTCTTGGCAGAGGAGATTTATGAAGGGAAGAGTCCACCTTGCTGTGAGCATGTTCTTGGTAGCTGTGACATAAAAAGAAATCTGAAAATTGTAAAGGTGTGCACGTTGTTGTCTCCTTTTGACATGAAACGTAACAGGTGTCATTACTGATAAAATAGGAATAGATAAGCACTATAAACTTAAGCTTTGTTTTTACAGTAGAAAGCATCAAGCCACACAACTTTTTATTCCTGATGCAGGGAAACTCTGATCCATGAGAAGCATTCACAGAAAAGTCAACGCACTTGAGTCACGTACCATGACTTTAAAACCCAGCTTGGTTTGTTGGTGACAATGTTTGTGGTGTGTGTGTGGGGGGTATTTAAGACACAGGTAAAGAAAGGCACTTCTTAGCAGAGTCTCCCAAGCTGCAGTTTTTAATTTCCATTTCCATGGTATTCAGTTGAAATCTGAATGTATGTTTTCCTTATATGTTACAGTCTTGTAGCCTGTGAATATTGCTGCCTTGATCAGGAAAGAGGGGAAGCAGAGGAAATGAGGTTTTTAACTGAAACTTAAATTTCAAACATGAGCTCTTGATGAAATAGTGCAACAAGGACCTTTGCAGAGGAGTTGAAAAATCAAAATGCCTAAATAAAGTGTGCATAGAGATCTTGTACTGGAACAAAACCTGATTACTTCTTTGTGACAGGAGATGCCACTGGAGGTGTTTTCAGCTCATGAACAGAGCAGAAAGCATCAGTTTCACCATCTGAGAAAAATGTGAATGTATAAACTTTGTGTTTCAATATTCTTTTTGGGTTGGGCTGCCCAGGAGCTAATCGCTGAAGGATGACAGCACTTCCTTTGACTCTGGGTCTGTCACTTACAGTTTGTTTATACATCAAAAATGTGTGATCAGAATGACTGCTCTGGTAGTCTGAGTTCAGAATAAATGTCAGCATCAAGGACTATCTGTGTGCATCAGTGCAAGCCAGGGCTTGATGTAGAAGAAATAGCTAATAATTAAAGACAGTAAGTGATCAGAAGTTACCCAACAGAGAAACTGCAGCATAGCAGCATTGGCAAAATCTTTATCAAAAGTGACTGTGTGTATAAGACACAGAAAGAATTGCTTCTCTTCTGTTAGCAGTGTGGGTATAAACACGGGGCAAAGCTTTAGCTGTTACAGTAAAAATATTTGTAAAGTAAAAAGGCATTGAAATAGTTATGAAATATATTAAGCAAATTCAGTCTTTAATAATCAGAGGAGGATTGCTTTGTGCATGTGCTCGCTTGGCAGTCTGTGGTGGTTTGGCATGCCCTCTAGCCAGGGACTGGGCTGGAACCCAGAAGTTCACTCAAAGGAGAATAAAGCTCTTGTAAAATCCTGTAAAGGCCCCTGCTATTCCAGATTTTACTGCTGCTTTTACTGTTTCTTTCAGACTTCTCTGGTTCATTCCTATCCTTGTCAAGGATGTGGTGCAGTTCGTGACTGTCTCAAAGCCAGTAGAGAAGAGCTGTCTGCAGCAGGCAGCAGTGCCCAGCACGTATCATTAGTGGTCTGTCGGCCCCTGTCCAAGCCTTGTCAATACGATTTCTGCCCTTTTGCTGACAACGTTTATGCTTTAAGACAACAGCATAATGAGTAGCTACTGTGTGGTAATGACTGAAAGTCCCCAAAGGAAAAGTTCTGTTTTATTAAACAGGGATGTTCACTGTTGGGATAGAGGAGGTTCATCTTCTTTTTTTTTCCAGTGTTGGCAGGTGTAATGTAGATTTTTATGAAACTATTTTAGAAGTGGGTCTGCCTTGTATGAGCACTCAAGAAAATGTATTCTCTGCCAGAGTGTCTTAAGGAATTTGAGATTCAAGTGTAGGTGTGTCTTAACAGTTTTTTAGCTCTTATATGTATGTGTATTAGAATGAGGTAATAAAATTTAAAAAACAACAATAGGATAAGGGCTTATGTTCCACATTTGATTTCACAGAAGGCTTAAAATACAGTAATCTTAACCTAAAATATAATAATTACGCCAAAATGCTCTGTTAATTCAAGACAAAACTTTAAATAAATCAATAAACAACTAAGCTTGCAGTTGCAGTGAGATTTCACTTCCTGGACTGAAAAATTGAACTGCAGGCTCATAGCTCCCTTGAGTGTTTGGAAAGAGAATAGCAGCTCTTAATAACAGAGCACTTTGCTACGAGGGGTGGACGTTCATGTCATTACCATTTTTCTGGCAACTTTTCAACCACCAGCAGCAAAAGTTTTCATTGATTACCTCCTGCTGTAAGGCAGTAATTATACTGCTCTGTCTCTCTCTTTCATGAGCTGCAGGGATTGGAGAAAATAGGAGAAGCTGGAGATATTAGATATGGATAAAACACAATTCAGGCTGTGCTATTTCCTATGTTACTACATGAGGTCTAGCAGGTTACTTTTTGCACATCTGCACTAAATACAGAAAATAAGTTTTCCAGTGCAACAGTGGAGAATCCAAAGTAAAAATTTGATCCAGATGCTTTGAACTCATCCACTCCCTAGAAAATGAGAAGGTCTTGCATGCAACTTTTCTCTGAACATCAGACTCCTCTCGCCATGACCCAGGTACAGGGTCGTTGGTGTTGATCAAGAAGAATTAGACATTGTGAAATTATACCAAATTGGTACTGTTACATTTGGTCAAGGTTCTGTTGATTGTTGCAGTCCAGTGGTGCTGAGGAGGAAAAGAAGCTGTTTGTGAGAAATATTAGTACTTACTTCACCTGGGCGTGATTTCAGTCTGAAAATGGCCTAGGCAGAGGAAATGGATGGAGGTGTTTGTGAACTGCCCCGAGGAGTCGGGAAGTGATCCCTTATGTCTGACTTCATCTATTTATAATTGACAGGAAGACTTGTGTTCATTTTGGTGATGCAGAATCAAGTGCAGCTGGAGCAAGAGAAATGGGGAAATTTGAGCTTAAGTAGTAATGGAATGCAGGAGTTTGTGCATATACAAGTCTTTGGCGTACATCAACAGTTAATTGGTGTTCATTCATTTTCATGACTTGGGATTGTGAAAACGTAGTACTCTATATTTATTAAGGAATCAGCACAGTGATCTAGATCTGTATCTTAATGTAGGAAATGTATTGTGATGCTGATATCTTTTTAACTAAGATAATTAATTTAAACTTATTTGTCTTTGCCTTTCATCTTATCAAGTATGCTGAACAATTTCTGCAGATAAGTGTCCTGTGATTTATTTTTATGTTTTCATGAAACAAATATATTCGGTTGTCAGTACTTTGTTCTCCAAATTGCTGCTATAATGTTTACCTTCTGTATGAGCTCAGCACTGTTAGAGTAAATATATGTGGAAGTTAATTAAAGTATAACAAGGATTTAGAGCACTTGTATGTCACTACATGATTAATTGAGGATTTTATGGTTTTGATACAAGTAATGTGTCAGTTTCAGCACAGAGCAGTGAGGCACATCACCGGTCTTATCTAGCTTCTCATTATCACAATCTTTACATATACATAATACATAAACACATGCTAGATGGCACATGAGAGCATACACAGAGTAAATAAATTCTATTAAGTATTTATTAATATAATTTGTGCTGCAATACAATAGAGTGTTTCCTTGTCTTACATTTCAGCTCCATACTCCCACAGAGCAAAATTACATCCAGGTATTCTCAAACAGTTAAGCCATACTTTAAAGAAAAGTATTTAATCACACAAATAAGGAGAAATGGCAGAATCAGGATCTGAAGAATTTTCAGAAACCCCTGCAATCACTCACAGAAGCTTTCCATGCATATTACTTTCTACAAGGGATAGTTTAGGTTCTACTAACACTGATATTTAGAACAATGAAGTATCAAAAACTTCTGGCTGAAGTAATAAAAAAACCCATAACAACCAAACAACCAACAAATCATAAGAATGCAAGAGAAAGGAGGTTCCTGGCCTTTGTGGCCCTTAAGGGGCAATTTTCTCAAACTTACTAGAGGTACAGTCTCTGGAGGGAAAGTGTAGGCACAGGTTTGTCCTCGATCTGAACTCACAAGTGAAGCCTCAGTAGAGGTGCTGTCCTATTCTTTGGTAGATCATGAGCTGCACGGATTTTCCAGTCTTGAATTGAGATATGAAAATCTTGGCAGTTCTCACAAACCAAATTTCTTTCTTATTGATAAATTTAGGGTCTGTCTTTGATCTGGACAGTTTTTAAATTTATGTTCAATATGCCAGATAGAGGAAACAAACTTTCTTTTTGTCAGATCCATTTTTCTGCTTTACCAGTCTGTCTTATACCAGAAAATGAGAAAGAAAATCTTTCTCATTTTGCTGACTAGTGGAATATTTAATAATAGATCTAATTATAGATTTGTATTTTATCTAATTATATATTATATAATACTATATTTAATGTAATATCTAAGGTAATATTTCTTTCTACTTAATTTCTATATTTTCAGTCTAAAATTCAAGGTTATTTTCAGTATAAGCGTGGGAATCCGGTGAGGAAAATCGCAAGAGAGGCAATTAAATTAAAGCAGAGCAGTTTAAGAGGTCTGGAGTATATTCTAGTTAAGGGCTGTTTCTGCTTACCATCACTTCGTAAGGACCTGTTCTCCCTGGAGCTATTGTGTTCTGTAAAGCACATGTATTTCCTTGATGCTGCTGGTACTGAAATTTTTCCTGTTGTTCTCCAACAAATGTACACAACAGGTGACATTTAGCAGTCATTCAGCTCCATAAGTTTGAGTACAGCCACTGTAAGAAAATTCTGGTATGAATCTACAGTGATCTTTCCCCAGTCCACTCTAACCTAGGCTCCAGAGGGGAAGCTTTGTGAAAAAATGGAAAAAAATTGATTTTCAATTTAATACAGTTTCTTATGTTCTTGGGTTCATATCATCTGTTACAATTTCTGTAGTGATCAGCTTAAAAAGACATATCTCAAAGTAAATAAACATAAAATACTTTTTGGTTTATGAGGGCAAGTTTATTTCCTAATTGTGCAGAGACTGGAAGGGAATTACGTGGGCAAGTCCTTTAATTTAAAATATAAAAGTGCATTACTGGCCTTGTTCTCTGATGAATCGAACATTAGGTGTGTTAATACTAGTAATGAAACATAATGGCTACTTGTCAGAAGTAAAGATAATTATTTCAGGAACACAAAACTAACTTTGACAGATAATTGCCTGTTGAAATCTGATGCTGTGCAACAAATGGAGGATTATTAACAACAGACTCCCATGTTCATCTGTTGTATCATTAAATCCTATATGTTACATTGACAGGGCTATCACTACATTAAAAGCATCTCTCTTTTCTTGGAGATGCATGTCAATTCTGGATTAAGGATTTTGATTGCGTGGGACTGTTCTGTTCTAAATAAATTGTTGTGCTGTCCTCCAAATTGCTGAGAAACTCTGAGTACATTTTGTCAGATGTGGGTTATATAGGCGTATACTACTTGCTGAATGAAAAACAACCAGAGTTTCCATTTTGCTGATTTTTTTTCTTTTTGTCTTTTTAAAAACAGAAACTGATCCTAGTGTTTTTAAATGCGTGGTCATCCAGCAGGCACCTTGAGATCTGTGAAGATTTTCATTTACTGGACTGAAGTGTAACTTAAAATATGAACTAGTGAAAAGAAGTTGTAAGGTAACAGACGGTCAGGCTTGAAAGACAGTTTTCAATTACATGAGTAATGAAACCCAAAATAACTGCTGACAGTAATGTTATATTTCAGCTATGTGAATTTTTTAAATCAAGACTGAAGCTTTTCTTCAAATGCATAATGTAGCTTAAACCAAGCAGTGGTCATTTAAACTTTGCCTTTTGACTATGAGCTCCACAAGACATCAAAACTGTTTGAAGTCTGTAGTTGTACCTTGAAAGATTGTTACAGACATTGTTTGAGAGAATGCCTTACAGTCAAGTCTTCCTCTATATCTAATAAAAAAATTTCCTGCTCCTTCATTTTGTGACTAAAAAGTTAAACTGTGTTTTCTGTCATTGAGGTTGGTATTAGGAATATTATGATTCTGTAGTCAATTTAACAGTTGTCATCAAGAGCCATCCCCAAACATGACTCAAGGCAATAGAGGCAAGCATACAAAGCACTAAAAACATGTAAAGTTTTGTACAGCAAGTTGTGTTCAGAAAAAATCAATTTGTATCAAAAAGGCATTATATACCTAATCATTCATGACTGAAAAAAGCCACATGAAAAATTGCCTTATTTCAAAAGGCAATCACGAAGGCCTCAAAGTACATATAATCTCATTTCTGTACTCTCATTTTACCTACTTTCTCTCCCTGAACTGGAAAACTGCTGTCATAACTCTATCTATTTCCTGTAGGAGCTATTAGTTAGTAGCATTACATCCGCTTAAACGTGATCACTTTTCTCTTCTGTGTGTTACTGATATGCTATTATCCCATAATATTGCTCATCCATCTGAGGTTGCCATGTTTCCTGTGCTGATTGTAGTGTGGAGAGCTGAAGCATCCTCTGGAAAAATGTTCAGAGATGCCAGAATATTTTAATGATTGTGTGATGTTACAGAGCACAACCTTCTCGTGGTGCATTTCAAGCTTGTAACGCAAAATTTTTCTCTGCTTTTAATTCCTAAGCAAAAGCACTTTACCCATCAGTTTTGAATGTAACCATCTCAATTCCTCTTTATTTAAATGGCAGATTCATTAAAAACTCCATCTGGCTTCCATAGGAAGCTTGCACAAGTCCTTGGAAATGGATTTTTTTTTTTTCAGGACACAAGGAACTGTGGCCAGGATTAGAACCTCTTCCTCCTGCAGCATACTTGCCAGATGGCAAGTTTATTGAATCTGGTTTTAACTCACTAGGGCTTAAAGGAATGAACACAGCTCTGAGGAGTGGGTGCTACATTTCTACTTCAAAGGTCTCCTTTAAAATTAGCCCCCAAAGATTTATATGCAGAGTGTGGATGTGACCTGGGCAGTCTGTTGCATATCTCTCATCTCTTTCAGTGCTTGAGTCAGAGTGACACAAACCACTTTACAAAATCCCAGTAATTTCACAGCAATGGGTGAATCTTTTTACGTGGCTAAATCAAATTTTTATATGTATATATTTTGCAGTGTTGTAAAATCTCTTCAAATACATGTTTTCTAAGTAAAATATGAAAATTTGACATATTCACTGGTGTCACTCAAAACTGTCCTTGGGTATTGTCCTCAATATAGAACTCTGCTCTGTACTAAAAACTAACACTTTTGATGGACAGAATTTAGTTTAATCAGTTTAAGGTTTGAATCGAGTAGAAAAAGATCATGTATCTTTTTAAATCTCTCACAGCAGCTTTTTCTCATTTCTCAAAGTGGCTTTTAAACTTGTGAAATACATTTCCAGCTAATTAGTGTGTAAATGCTAAATTATTTTATGAGGGAATCCTCCTCTCTTCAAATTACAAAGCATTGTTGTGCATTTCTGTTATTTACAGAGAAATCAGATTTTTATATTACAAGATTTTTTCCCTTTCTGTCTGACAATGGAAAAGACTCCTCCTGTGACCTGATGCCAAAGAACTTCAGAGAGTGTGCAGCATCAATATTAACCTTTTGTTTCAGATGCAGAGCAGTTGGGATGCTGTCTCTGCTGAGGTGCAGTTGCGTGCCAGGTTTCAGGCATTTCAGTGGCCATGTCTGTCATAATTATTTATGTGCTTGGTTAAACACAGCTGTACCTGAGTGCAGTGTGAGCCCTCATTTGCAGAGCAAAGCATAGAAACATTAGCACACTGGTTTGAGATAAGGAAGCAAATCATTGCAACTCAAATATTCCATTTTTCTCCCTTTCCAGCTTCCCATGTTACACATTGATATTGTTTATATATACTCTGAATATGCTCCTTCTGCTGGAGGTGGTTTCATATCTCTGCAGTAGTGCTGGTTCTTGTACTGCAGAATGTGACCACACAGGGCTGTTCATCCCAGTCTTGGAAATAAGGAAATAACAGTTACTGTTGTGTAGACCTCATCTGTATGCATATGTGAGTTGAAAGCAATTTTTTAGTCTTGGGTAGTGAATTTTCAGTGTTGAATTTTTCGTGAAGAAGTCTTCATTATTTTAAAATCAAGTTTTTACACAAAATACCTCAAGGGAGTCTATTTACTTGCACAGGGAGTGGGCTTTCTATTTGGATATCTCTTTACTCCTGTTGTTATTCAACCCGTTTGTTAGGAGTTCTAGCAGAACATATTCCTCATATTTCCTGCACTTCAAAGAAGACAGAGTGACTGAAAAAGATACTTGAAATTTAATACAAATGTCCAGGAATCTTACTTACAAAGAAGAGGGGGTGATAGCACCAGAATCAAAAGTAAGAATTTTTTTCCAGACAGAGAATATCAAGAGCTTATGTTTTTCTAAAACCCTCAAAAAGACTCTGGTTGGCTTCTCTTTGAATTAATTCCTTTGGAATGCATATTACCTACTGTATTACTTTACCACTTTATTCATATATTGCAAAGTTTATGTAGAAAAATAATGGGCCTCTGAAAACCTGATGGATGTAATTGCATCCAGGGATACAGATGATGTAATGAATCACTGCAAGGTACAATGGTTTCTGTGGTTATTTCTAAATGAAATTAGAGGTCTCTTGTTTACAGTTTGTTTGCAGTGCACTCCATTCAGTAGAACAGTGTATGGATCCAATACTAGTACAAAATAAGTACGTGCTATAGTCTGATGCTATTTTGAAGATGTTTTGGCATTATGTCCCTAATTTTACTGCTGCATTACCATCATATCCAGTTGTATCTGTCTTGATTTAAACTGAGAGAGCTTTGTATTAGTAACATATGGAAGTTTTTATTGTTTGCATTTGCTCAGCAGATGTGTGAGCTTTTTATATGCCTGTCTCCTTATCAGTTGGATTAAATGATGCATAATTCTGCAGTATTCAAGTATTCTGTTGGATGAGAATAAGTACTGACTGTCAGTGCACCTAAAGTCCAAGAATGATAGTTCCAGCATTTCAGTCTGAGTGCAGTGAGCGTCACTTTGTCCCCTCATTGCAAATCAAGCATTCCACTGTGAGCACATTTGCAAGAAGTGGAATTGGAAGGGAAGCACTGCAAACAGGTAGAGAGGCCACTGCACAGTGAGCTGGTATGGTGAGATCAGCTGAAGAAACAGGAACCAAGGGGCAGTGGAGCCCCACTGAGTGTAAATGTCTGCGGTGCCAGGGTGGGAAATGATTGGGTCAGCCACAGTCATTGTATTACAAATGTACACTCACTCACTTCTCAGCTTTTCCATCTGTCTTATTTAAAACACTTAGAACACTTTCATGTCAGTATTTTTTTGTAACAACTCCCATTTTCTGTACCAAAAGTCATGCTGGCCTATTGAGAAAGGTGGGAGCCAAAAAAGCTCTATGAGAGTTTTATGTAATCTGGGGAAAAATGTGAGATCCATTGATAAATTTTTGTGTTTTCTCTCAACATATTTAAAGGCTTTTAAAGTGTGTGATTTCATCAAAGATTTTTTTTCCTTCTTTGAATATCACCTGTGAGGTGATGGAATCACAACTGAGAGCACCAGATAGGAACTTAAGTAAAATTTAGTAAGCAGAACTTCCTTGAGTGTTCATCTTAAACTGGGCCTTGTCTGTAGCAAAGCAGTTTTGCTTTCAAAAGCAGATGATTTTGTAATTGAACATAAACTATATTTCTGGTGGCTGTGTCCTTGGCTTCAGTGCAGTAAAACTGTGTTTGTTTACACCAGATGAGGATCTGCCTTTTTCCACAGTTTATTTTAATGCTTCTTTACTTCTTAGAGAATGAAACCTTTGTTTCTTTGAAAACACGTCTGTTAAGAAAACATCAGTGCAAAAATCATTTAAATGGACCTGCCTCTTCTCTCGTGTGCCTTCCTTTGCAGTGGCCTTGGGTCTCTACTTCCCCAGGAAGGAGTACTTGGAGAATGTGTACATTGACGAGCCAGCGGGAATGCCGCTCCTGCGCATCCATGCCTTGAAGGATTCACGTGAGGAAGCAGCCCACTTCCATCTGTGCCAGAATCTCATCATTTCTCGAGCAAGATCACATGAAAATAATTGGTTCCAAATCAGAGAAAAATCAGGACTTCTCTACCTCAGCAAAAGCCTGGATAGAGAAGACTTTAACATGCTGTGTAAGTATGAGAACAGCTTTTCTTCTTGAGGTATCTGTTCTTAAAACAAAATACCTTCAGACAGTGAGATTTCTCCATTGGAAGATGAGCATCAAATTTGGAGAAAATATGTCTGCCCTTTTCAAATGAGGAGCCAGACTCAGTGAAACCCACATCAGTAGGCCAGAGCAGATGCTGACCTGGGACAGATCCTATTGCTCACACTGGGAACTCCAGTAGGGTGGGAGAGTTGCATTACTGGAAATACTTTTTCTGCATGTCACAGCTTTACACTGAGATTTACAGTTTGTGCATCTACTGATGCAAGTGAGATCGGTTCCATCGTGTTAACAGTGCCCAGACTAATGCTGGAAGAGTGGTTCAGATTCTTACAAAATTGGTCCTTGAATTCTGGTGACATGGGTTCACAAAGTACATTTGCATGTAACACCAAGGAGCTCTTAGAAGAAATGGTTAATTGTACCTCTCTCCCCCTCTTGAGATTTGGCTTTGTTAGATAAGCTTACTGTTGAACTACAAAAATTCATTATCTCAGGTTTTTTCTCTTCTTTTATGCTCTAGCAGTAAATTGGTTTTGGTGATTTTGATCTATGAGGAAATTAGGTATCATTAGGTGGTGGAGGAGGAAATGAGTGAGGAGTTAATGGCATACCACTGTGATCAGTTGCAGAAATTTTACTGTTGGATAGAGTCTGTAGTAACTGTCCTCAGTTTGTAAGATCCATCTATCAACACTACCTTCAGACTTAGGTGCCTTGATGTTGAAATTTTCAACTTCAGACACTTAATGCTTTATTTTTGAAGTGCTGAGTGTTTGATATTTCATCTATTCTTGGTACTTGACATTCATGTACATCAAATATTTGTGCTGAACAAAGGAGGAATAGCTACTTAACACTCAAGAGCCTTGTTTTGTTCATACAGATCAAAGTGACCTAGAACTTCTTTTCAAGTGAGTTATTACAGAGATATTACTGTGCTGCCTGTAGTCAAACCAAGGGAATCAAAATGAGGCTTGAGGATGTATTAGTAGATGCCACAGGTTGATTTTAACCTCTGTTTTATCTTTTGTCCACCTCTTAAGATTTCAAACTGATGAAGCAGTCTGTTCTCTGAACCTAAACAATTTGGTCCGTATCCTCAACAGGAATAAACGGTTGGAATGCTGTGACTGAAATGTTACTAGATACGGGTTTGTCCTGAGTGTCTGCCACCATCTCGTGCATTATTTTTCCTGTTTCACCCTACTCTGCTCTAATCCATTCAAAAAGCAGTCCTATCTAAAAGCTGATTACTGTCAGTGAGGTGTTTTATATCAGTGTCTTACAGACAGAATGCTGATATTGATTTTGAGATTCTATAATGTAAAATTGGTGCCAAGCCCTATAGTTTTTGGCTTATTTGCATTATTCAAGGTTTAAGGTGTTTCCACCAGAATATGGTGTATTGAAGAGTTGTTTTGCCGATAATAGGATTAAGTGGTCGTTTATGGAATAATGGACTAGGGTAGAAAATGAGGAGAAGAAATGTTGGCTTGTCTTCTGTAAAATATTTCTCATGGTGATTTCTTCCCCCTGAAGCTGTAGGAAATTGGATGCCATTATCCAAGGTGATGCTGTATGTCTTCCTTTCATCCCACCCTTTCCAAGAGAAGGAATGTGACTCTGCTACACGCACCACGGTGTTCCTCTCTTTGATCAATGCTACTGCACCAGCTTGCAGTTCCCTGACAGCAAGGCAGCTTTGCTTCACAGAAATGGATCTCTCCTTTCACATCAAGGAGAATAAACCACCTGGTACATTTCATCAGCTCCAGTTACCCTCAGTTCATCATCTGTGTCAGAATCTCAGCATTTCCTACAAATTGCTAGCAGGTAAAACTGGATCTGAGCCGCTCACGTACTAGCAGTAGATTCAAACAGCTGCACTGTTAAAAGATCTCTTTTGTAGTAGATCCGATAGATCTGATTCTATAAAGGAAGTTCCTTTACAAACCTAAACTGAGACTGAAGGTTTTGCCTTTGAGATATACCGAGGAAATGGGAAGGAGGACTATCCCCTTCCCTAAAGAAAAGAATCAGTGTTAGAACTTTTTATCTGCTAAAAGTAGACTGAGAATATCCTGAGCTTTAAATTGTGCTGCTTCTAAACTGTAGAATCTTCTCATATATTCCATGCTTTCTCTCTACCCTAATATAACCACACAAATTCCTTCTGTTTCATTTCTGACTCTGTCTTTTACTGGGCAGTCATGATGTCCAAAAGGATGTCGTGGACTGCAGAAGAGTATTAAAGCCATCAGAGCCCTGTGCTGAGAAGTGATTGTGCCTGTGTGTTGTGGCTGTTTTGCAGCTGAAGGTTTTCCCTTTCGGTACAACGAGAACACCACCGGCGTGCAGGTGACGCAGCGCCTGGACCGCGAGGAGAGGGAGAGATACGAGCTCATTGCCAAGTGCACCGTCAGAGAGGGGCTCAGGGAAATGCAGGTTGAGGTGCCCTTCCTGGTGAACGTGTTGGATGAAGATGACTCTCCTCCCTTCCTTCCCAATGGCACCGATACTGCAGATGCTGTTGTGGAGTTCAACAGGAAGGAGGTAAAGTTGGTGATGTTCTCCTTTCCCTGATCCCTGAAGTGTGATCACAGCAGTGGGAGGCAGGACTGCTGGGAAGCACCGTGTTCTGCCTGGGTAATGGATCTTGGCAATGAGCCCATCACCACACCACGCTCTGCAGATCTGTGATTGTAAAATGCTGTTTGTGGGTTTCCTCTGCCCCAGGTTATGTCTTACTCAGATCCGAAAGAAAGAACTGTTTGGATTAGTAATTAAACTGAAGAAATTTGAGCAGTTTTCAAGTTTAGGATGGACAGTTGCTGAATCTGTGCTCAGGATTGCTCTGGATCTCTCCATACTGAGCTCTGCTCTGTTTGTTACAGGGTTGCTTCCCCCAGAGGTTGAAAATTGTGTTGCTAGAGCAAGTGTACATGTGTACCTGTCCCATACATGCAAATCTATGTAATATATCAGAACTATGTTCAGAACATTTGTTAGGATGCTGTAGAAGTAGTGGTTGACTTCTACAGACATTACATCTGTGAGGTTTCCAGGCTATTAATGGTGAGCTCCAGGATCTTGTTCTAATGGGGTCCTCCCACTCCCCCTTACTATGCCAAGCTGATCTTTCAAGAGGTCTGAATTCCTGGGTGTCTCTGGTGCCCCTGCACATGTACACACCTTGCTTCAGTAGAGAAGCACACATGTGGGCTCTTTGGTTCTTCTGTGGGAGCAATGACCCTTTATAAGCCAATGGTGTAGAGAAGACATTCCTTTGGAGGCATAAATGATGTGTTTTTCATGAGAGAACTCCTGTTTCCTAACAACAAAATCTCTTGGTAGTCAATTTTCCCTTCAAAGTACATTTTGATCGTATTTGTCTGTAACAGACTGATTTTGGGAGTTTGCTGCCATCTCCTGTCTAGAACAAGACTTGACAAGACCCCTATGTATACATTTGCCTGGGTTTCAGAGAAAGTTGTTTGTAAGGTCTTGTTTGACCAATATTTCGATCTCCAAAACAGTTACCAGAAGAAGAAAGCTTCAGGCCCTTCAGCAGTGCCATTTATTGTTTCCTTGCAGGGCACTGTTCTTTCCATGCTGACTGTGTACGATGCAGACACCACACCCATTTATCCCCTTGAAAGCAGCAGGAAGAAATACACAGGAACCATCATTACTGACGATCCCTGGATAAGTGAAACATTTCGTGTAGAGCACATCTTTGATGAAATCCACTTCAGCCCAAATGGCAGCCAAGTGAGGGGAACTCGACATGAGTACAGTAAGGACTCTTCCTTCAAATAAAGGAGAAGTTGCTTGTCAGTAGTTGACCAATAAGCTCTTGCATTTTTCTGAACATTTTGTAAATATTGAGCCAAAGAAAGCTGAGAAATTTCAAGTAAAGAAAACGCTGAGTTTTAAATATGTGCTGAAATAATGGAGCTTGTGCATCTCTGTGATAGGGAGTGTATGGGATGATGATGATGTATAAACTGATAAGCAAGAGGTTTTGATTGCAGGATTCTCAGCTTGGTAGGTAAAAGGGAAGAAGGCCTCCCAAACATCTTGAATGACAGAGAGCATAACTCCATAAGAACATATTTTATATTTAACTTGCCTTCTATTTCTCATTAGGAATCTTGGGTATGTGTAATTAAATTTGCTGCATTTATTTTTGTTGGACTTGCAGTATTAAAAGATACATTTGCAAATAATGTGGGTTGCTAATAGACTAATCTTTTCCTTTGCAGAACTGGTACTGAATAAAAGCATTTCAGTCACAGAGCATCGTTCCTTCCAGCTGGATGTTTTGGTGAATGACACAGAATTTCATGGCCCAGAAAGATCGGTGATGCTTCATTTCAATGTCTCCATCCTCCCTGTCAGCATTCAGTTTGCAAACATAACTTACCAGTTCACAGTGAACAGAAACGCTGAACGCTTTGCACAGGTAAGAACCATGTTAATTATACATCCACTTCCTGGATTTTTTGTTGGTTTTAACTGTTTTAAGCAAAATCAGTGTAAAATGTGCTATCCGTGTGATTGGTGCTGGATGCAGGTGGTAGCAGGTAGGCTGGGCACTACCTCTCCCACCACATAATAACAGAGGAGGGGCCACACATGGAAGTACTAATGGTGAGAAATAATGGCGTTGAGGACTTGCAACCATGAGTGGCTTAGGCATGAATAACTGGAACAATGTCAAGGGCAAGAAGAAGAAATTTGTCCAGCTGTGGGAGTCTTAGTATATTAATGGCTTTTCTTTAGGTAATGGCTAGTTAGTAATTAATGTGTTTCCTAATTTAACCCTTGTTTTAGCTTAATCACCACCATTGCTATTAATAATGCTTTCCAGAGACACTTTCTAACAGGTTGACATTAATCAGGTGAAAATTACAATGTAATTCCTATGGAACATGTACATTAATAAGGAACTTGTTCAATATAATTAATATTATGAGAGTGAATATTAAAAACATCAGTGATGAACCCTTTTGGGAGAGCTGCTGGAAAGCGTGCCATGTAACTATTGCAGAAGAGAGGAGGACTGAGATTAAAATATGGTCACCCCAACTGCAGAGAAAACCAATTCATTAGAAGACTTTTAAGGAAGAATTAAGTTTTATTAATCTTTAAGCCTCTGGCTAATTGTAAAAAGAAAGAAAAAGGGAAGTTAGATATATTGCATGCTCTTATATCTAATCTGATGAGATGCATTGTGGCTTTTAGCACTTCAGGATACAGAACAGGCTGTACGTGACCAATAAAAATTCTACTGCTCTGACAAGGGACATTTTGTCCATAGTCTGCACTGAATTTCCTAAATAAGAAAAAGGTACCAAATGTGCTCATGAAGCAGCTTCACTACAAAAAGCTACTCCTTTATGACATTTCATGATGCCTTGTGGCTGCAATTTTTCAATTTGCAGTCTGTTAGAAACTTCAGAGGATACTCTGTTATTTTTGTGCAGATCAAATTATTAGGTTTGAGGCTTTTGTAGCACCAGACTGTGAAAGCTTTACCCTCACTTGCTGCCTGGGGATAGGGTGAAACCTGGGTTTCCCCCTAAAAGAAATAATAGCACAGGTATGTAAGATACTCACAGTCTAACCCTTGCATCTAGAAAGGTGACCCTACTGTATCTGTGTCACAGCATAACTTCAATTGAAACAAGTGTGGACACTTACCTGTTAGGTATGTATGAATTTAGATTAATGAATTGGTTGGGGTTTTTTCTATGTGCATGTTTTTATATATAGGTTTATGCAGACAATGTTATTATGAATTAATGAGTTCCAGATTAAATTTGGACAGCCACTGTTATCTAGGCATACCCTAGATTGTTTGAGCACTTTAGTTATAAAATCTGGGAGTATGTGGGTTTTTTTAGTTTCAGGATGCTAAACCAAAAAAAGCCGGTTGGCTTTTAAAGCTACTGGTTTTGAATGTTGTCATGAGAATCAAACATCAGAAAAGGAATTTTAGGATTTTCGGAAACAGTGGCATCTCCCACTAATTGTGCAGTTTCACTGGGTGGCAGTAGTAGTAGGGAAAACTGTTCCTGGCAAGACCTCCAAGTCTCTGGGAGGAGATCTTTCTCTTTGTGCTGCCTAAACACAAATTCACAAAGAGATTTTGTTCTGATTCTTGAGCAGCGAAGTGCAGAATTCATCCTGGCTCTGGAGATGGTGTTCTCAGTTAGTTAAAGTGTCATCCACATCTGAAACTGGGTTTGAATTTACAGCGTGCTCAGCTTGGAGCACAAGTCAGTGTAAGCAGCTTATTCCCCAGCACTTCACATTATTAAAGTTGGCTGCATAATTAGCCTTGATGTGCCAGAGCAGTCAAGGAAAGCACTGGGCCAAATCAATATGAAGGCTGAACTGTCTCTTGCTCTAAGGAAAACACAGGACCGTGAAGAAATTATTAACTGCTGGGCTGATGCCATTTGTCTGTTTGAGCAGCTAAATGAATTGAATAACAGAAGCATGGCCTGACGGTGCAGGCTTGCCTAGTGGCATTTAACTTATCAAAGGACTTAAAGCTCTATTGACATTTACTGAGACAAATGATGAATAACATTGGCTGAGATTTTTAGAGAGGTTATATGTCCAAATGTCCCTGGAATTCAGTGAAGAGGAACATTGTCATTATCCAGACTTTATTAAACATTGGAACCCAAAGATTGATTTTTTTGCTCTTATTTCTAATAATGGTATTTCTGTGTTAACTGTTGAGAGTCTTCAAATTTGTAGGTTCCTCTCCTGTAAGCTGATGTTAAACCTGACTACCCTTTACCCTGATTACTTGGTTTTTCACCCTCTTGAGAAGGCAGAAGTAGCTGCCTTTACCTTTTTTCCCTGGAGTTGTGTTCTGCTGCACTTGAGAGCTGAGCTGGCTCCCAAACTTGTGGAGCAGAGCAAAGTTACAAGGTTGGACTTTCCTTAGCAGAACCAAGCAAAAAGAGAAAGTCTGTCTTTCTCGTAGAAATTTCTTGAGGGATGCCTCTTTAGCTTCTCCTCAAATTATACAGAGAAAGCAAAACTGACCGATGTGCAATTTTAAGGATCATCTGCTCTTCAGGGACCCTGAATTCATGGGGTCTTCTTCAACCCCATTGAAGGAAATTGCCATGATCAAAAAGGTGCCTGGAAAGAGCAGTTATGAGAGAGCAGGCAGAAAGGGCAGTTCAGTGTGCTCTGTGTAAATGTTAATGCCATGGATCATCACCAGGTTCTCCTCCTGCCTCTCCTCCAAGGAGCACCATCTGAGCAGTTGCAAAGTGCTGCTAGTGTGGCACCAAAGCTGTGGTGACGTGGTGCTGCAAGGGACATGTCTAGACCTTGTGTCTAGACAGAGTTTATGAGCAGCGGAAATCTTGTCTTCTTCTTCCTGCCAGTCCCAGCATGTTGGGGAGAGGAGACAGCCAGAAAGAAATGGCCTTGCTCCTGATGGCTTTAATAGTCCTTCTATGTTATCCTGCCACCTAAAAATCCTGACAGAAATGGTGCCAAATGACCCATCAGTGGTATGAATGGGAATAAATCAGATGAAGAGGGATCATCCTGTAACAAAGTATGCTTCTAGAACTGCAAAGGCTTCCTCTCTGAATTTAAATAGTCCACACTCATGGGAAGAGGTCTTAGTACACAAAAATTACTTTTTTTATATAACATTCTTTAGTAAGAATGCCGAAACCAAGATGTACAGATATGCTTTTACCAGCAGTGGTGTTTCTTGAAAACATTTCTTAACTGCAGCATTTGAAAATAATCCATCACCAAGTTCCTTTCAACAACACCCCACCCTTCACATTGTGGTTTTCCCTGCAAAGAAAGCCAATGCCTCTGGGCCTGATCGAAATCCCACTCTTGTAAATGGAAAAACCAAAGTGAGCTTTGGATCAGTTCCTGTAGGAGCTGAACAGGAGATGGGGCTTTGCATTTCTGTGCTTCATAGATGACGTGTTTTAGACTGAGGAGTGCTCTAGCCTCTGGCACATAGAAGTTCAAATATGGCAAACCAACATATTTTCATTTTTAGATTAAAATGTTTTAAATTTACAAATGGGAAACAATGAGGTTCTTATTCCTTTTAAGGCCTTCAGAGAGCTCTTCTGGCCAGAAACTTTTTGACTGTAATATTATAAAAATTATGTAATAGCAATTTCTCTGTTATTTGAAAAGAGTCTCAACTTCGTTCATGCTGAGCTCTTTGATTTCTCAAAGATGATGAAAGTTTTTTCAGTGGTCAGCCTGGGACAGAGCAGGGATTTAACTCAGACTTTCTGAAATCACAGGGTCTTGCTCTCACTGAACACCGCTGACCATCAGCAACAGGCGCCAAATACCACTGAGTCTGTATCAAGGCTTTTTGCATTTCCACTGTTAGTCTGAAGACAACACTAATGCTTTACCTCCTATTTTTATTGAGAATAGATCACATTTAAAGCTTTTACATACTGCATTTGTAGGAAAATAAGAAATCTGTAAACCTCAAATAAACCCTGAATTTGGCAAGGTATAGTATGCTCCATTTTATTTCAGATCCTTTTGAGAAGCATTAAAAATATTTTTTGTGCCAAGTTTTGTTCCTGTCTGTGATTTCTTTGTTGGTGTTTGAGCCTAGATAGGAAAGATCTGCATTGAAAACTGCATGAAATTCCGTGGGGTAAACATCACCTACAAGCTGCTGTCCCCCAATGCGAGCTGCTATCCTGTCAGCATTCTGCAGGGTCGAGAGGACAAATATGGCACCCTCTATGTCAACGATTCCTCCGTGCTGCACAGACCTGAATGCAAGGAAATACAATACACTGTTCAAGCCACAGACAAGCAGAGCAGGAAACACACCAAAACCCTCCTCACTGTTGTCCTGGAAGGGACTCGTAAGTACCCCAGTCAGAGCTATTAATTTATTAACAAGTGTTATTGGTGTGAGGTGATGCATTAGCAGGGTGACCTGTAAAATGATGGCATTAACAATGAAAACAAGTCTGAGTTACAAGATCTCTGAGTTTGGATTCAGACCTTCCTATAGTAGCTATTTGTTTGAAGAACTGATGCACAGAAAGGTGGGATATTGTATGCAATTCATAATGTTCATGATGACCTTTGATTTAGAAGAATCTTTAGTGTGTGTATGTGACCTTTATTTTGTATTTCACATATTCCCGTGGAAGAAGAAAAAGTGTCTATAGGTATATGTGTGTGTGTGTATCTGTCTCTCTATTTGAAAAAAGAACTATCTGGCCTAAGTATGTTTGTTCACTGATTTTTCTCCCCCTTCTCTCCACAATTCTTTAATAGTTTTCTTAGTATTCATGTAGCAATCCCACTGAATTCAAGTTCTTAAGGTCAGTGTAATGACCCACCCTTATGGGGAAGGAAGTTAGAAATTCCCTATGACAGCCACAGAAGATTTCACTGGAAACATACTAATTTCTCTGCAAACTATACTGCATTTTATGCAAAACCTTACAACTCTATCTGATAAACAGCTCTGTTACACTTTATCAGATCAGAACTCCTATGCTAAGAGCAAATGGGTTGAAGAAAAAGAAACAAAAACCTGCAGTGGATTTTCCTTTTTCTACAAGCCTCATATTGTGTGAAAACACACATTTCCAGCTTGTGCTCTTTGGGTTACTACTGTGTTAGCCCAAGAACTAAGTATTTTCCCCTAAATAAAAGCTCTGTATGAAGCTCTAAGTATTTGTGCTCTCCATTCTTCTGTTATCAGTANCAAGCAGACATAAACATGCCTTCGTGATCTTGCTGTTCATCTTTTATTTCACAGAGAAGGAGCACCTGGGCTTTTCTTTAATTCTTATCTAAGCTTACTGATAATTGGGTCAGTCAGTTTTCAGTCTTTCACTGCTTTCTTCATCTTTCTTTCCTTCCTATCTATCCTTAAAAACAGAGTTTTCCTTGTATGAGCTGTCCTGCTTCTGTGTTCATTTCCCTTGTCCTGAACTTTTCCCAACAGTTTTGAAAAAAGAAGAGGACTGCCCTGAGTCTTGTGCTGTAAGTAAGCACCGTGCTGAATGTGAAGAGTGTGGTGGCCTGGGAGTGCTAACAGGAAGATGCCAGTGGAGACAGGGGAGTGGAAAAGGTACATTTATGTTGTGTGAAGTCAAACTTCTGTTTAGTTGTAATTGTGCATTTGACTTCCATAGATATAATTATATCAATAGATATAATTCTGGCTGGAAAATGTGGTATGGTAAACTACACAGAAGCTGGGGCTAAAAAAAGTTTTCATAGTCCCCATATGAAGCATGCACTAGGAAGGAGAATGAGGTGAAGTTGGAATGGCCATTCTTGATCTTGTCCCTTGCGGTGCTGAGCATGATACGTAAAGCAGGAGGCAGTGAACTGAGCTTGCAGCAGTGTGACTGGAGCAGGTGCTGAGCAGGGGCACCAGCAGACAGTGAGCACAAAGCAGTGTCTCTTTTCTGTGGTCTGTAGCACAGATTTGATGGGTGACAGCACTCGACTCTTCCAGAGCAGTGATTCTGTGTCAGTGCTTGATCCCTTCAGACTGTGTGTCATACATTCTCTACAACCACTTGTAACCCTCGTTTTCAAGTGGGTGAAATTGTGTAGAGACATCCTCAGTTGTGAAAGCTGCTCTTTAATCTCAGAGTAGTCAGCCAGCTCCTTTTCAAGCAGTATTCATTGTAACTGCAAGTGACATGACCAGAGGGCTGTCAAAAGCAGAAAAGACACCAAAAAAATGTTTCTTCCAGTTGCCTTTATCTGTTGTCTTGCCTGTTACTTTAGCAGGTGTTTAGTCATAGGTGTTCATTTTAAATGACACCATAATTTGTGCTTTGGAATGTCAGTGTGCCTGAGAAGATACAGTGAACTTTCCTTCCTCGTGGTATTAGTGCAGCTGTTTCTCTGTTAACAGGGATCACCACAAACTATTCCACGTGCACCCCGAGCATCAAGACTTGTCCAGATGGCATCTGTGATGTGGTGGAGGGCAGAGACCCAGCTGTGTGCCCCCAAGACTGCACAAGTAGGGAATGTTTTAGGATGGGCTTTTCTGTGTCACCTCTAATCGCTTCTCAAATTCCACTTTCCTGAACGCAGATACTTTTACAAGCTCAACATCTCTGCATTGTCACACTTGCATTTGAATCATACCAGCGAGTTAAGGTTATGGGTATTAATCTTGACCTTTTTTGGGGCAGGCAGGTGACACCCATTGGCTGACTGATGGAAGGATACGTTTTTCTCAGTAGTTCCCATTCTGCTCCCTGTTCATTCACAGTGTTTCTCAGTGGAGGTACTTGCTGAAGAGGTACTGGTTTTAGGCATGTTAATGCCCTGCTTCCTAACTCAAGTACAGTATGGTAGGAGCCATGCCTGTTTGAACTCCTGGTTAAATAAGTAAGAGGAAACAAATTTCCATTTAAAATAAATGTGTTTACAAAGGATCATCTGGGGAAATGTACCTGCCCTTTTTTGACAGGTGACCATCAGAATGATCCAATGCCTTACCTATTTGAAGATCCAGGCAGAGACTCATATGAGCAGAATTTATGAAGGAAGAATTGAAATGCATTTGTGTTGATTCTTTTTACTTGAGCATGTATTTCTACACTCCACGCATACACCTGTGAACACCTGCAAGTTCACAAATCACTCTGAAGATGTACAGGGTAGAAAAAACAGTGTCATTCTCTTGAGCAATTTCCGTCTTCTGTAAGATGGTAATTTTTAAGTGGATCTTTTTGTCTGACAATCTAATTTAGGAATAAAGTCATAGATGTTTCTTGAATGCTTCTGACTCTGACATCATATACTCCAAGTTTAGATTTTAAAATGGAGTCTTAGAGGAAGTAGCATTTTCTACAGGATGGGACTTAATGTTCCTCTATAAAATTAATTACTAAAGAGGCTTCTTTGTATTTCTTACATGCAAGAATTGGTTGTGTATTGTAAATTAGTGTTATCAGAAAGGTAATTATTTCATCAGAGTGCATAAAACCAATCCCTTAAGTGGCAGAAATGCTTGAAGGAAATGCAAGTAACTTCTCTAATAATCTGAAAAGAATTCTTTATTGGTAGTAATTGTAATAATTTGTAATTTTGAAAGTGGAAATATTTGTGCCAGGGGCTGCAATGCTAAAATATGTGCAGCATATGCAGCATCAAATGTTTTGCTCAACAGAATCCTGAAAGAAATATTGTCTTTCTAGACAATAAGCAGGTGAGTAAGACAAGTTTTCAGGATGTTATGCATGCCCTTTTAACGCCTGAGTTGGATAATTGTATACATGACTTGACACAATTGAGAACCTGAGCTGGTGCCCAAAAGCAGTATACTTGGAGACAAAAAAATGAGTGTGTTCTGGGAGCTCAGAGCTGCAGGAGTATCATTTTATCGGCTTTTCCTGGCAGGGGACATTTCTTTGGGAATGGCAAACAATGAATAGGCTGAAAGATGCATTAAGATCAAGGATATTCTTTATGTACAGACAGTTGTGAAAATACTTATTTTTGTAATACATTTTTCATTATGATGGCTGTGTCCTTGAGTCCCAAAATTGCTTTCTCACAGTAACACTATGAATATTGCATTCAAGGGCACTCAGCTGAAACAGGTGGTGCTGTGGCTGTGCCTGTCAAATAGAGGCAATCTAGTTGCATTCTGAGCAAGAAACTTTTATGCAGTAAGCAGCTGCTCAAGAACAGGTTAGGTAGGACTGGCTCATTCCCTGCTTCCCTCTTCTTCCAGGTCTTCAAACAGGCAGATACAGATCAATAGATACAATTTTCTGTGGCATTTGAAAACTGTATCTCATCACCTCTTCATGATGGAGGAAGTTGACTGGGGAGAGGTGGGGAGGATAAGGAAGAATTTTTGGGAGCACCAATGCTTTTAAGTGTTAGCTCAGAGGGCGGTGACTCAGCAGAGTCTCTTCCAAAATATACCAGCTGAGCTGTCTGTAAAATGTTGTTTGTGATTAAGGCAGTTTAGAGGTAAAAATGTCACTACTAATGGTCATTTTTATAGCATATACAGAAAAAGTTATTTACTTGGAAATGCAGTTGTTGTTACTCTGTGTGAAGAACTCAACTTGAAATCAAGAGTATGAGTTTCTGTGCTTCTTTTTTCTGATATTAAATAATGCATTTCTAGATAGTGAGATTCATTTTTTTATCACTTACACTTGCATTTACTCATAGTGCTTTGACTAGACTGTCCTGTGGCATTTTGCAGAGGTGGTTAAGTGTTATCTCCATTTGACAGTGGAATAAATGATACCTAGAACAGCACGCTGACTTTTCCAAGGCAAGGGGCAATTGGCATCAGAAGCAGGAACAGAACTCAATAACTGCTAATGAGGACTAATGTTTAAATAGCGAAAGGTCCCCATATTTCGGGATCTCAGAAATTTCAGAATTTAGAGTCTTCCGTCTGTCTCAGGAGTCCCTGTCATTATCTCTGCACTGTGCTCCCCAGTCAAAGTTCAGATTCATACTGGGGTAAACCCATGGAACACTGAGCTTTTTCTTTTCCCTCTACCTACATGTAAGAATCTTAGCCTGTTGTCTGCATTTGATTAGGTGGAAACATTATTGGTGGCCATGGGAAGGGCATTGGAAATCTTGGAATTAAGTCAGGACATGGGATTTGTTACTGCTTCCCAAGACAGAGCTGTTACTGTGAGAAAGATGATATCAAAGGTAAGTCTGTCTGCTGTTCTCATAGTAATCTTTTTCTCTGTATATGTCATGTGAACATATAGAACAGTCTGCACCTGTGGCCATGTTAATAAGCACTATCTTTGGTCAGAGACTCTTATACAAAACCAGTGAAGAACTGGCACCTTGACATCTACTATGGAGCCTGAAAATTTCCAGAATGGGTTATTTACAGCCTTGGCTAAGGATTCTTTTTTATTCATTACTACTAGACAAACTGACAAAAGTCAGTCATCCTTTGATTTCCAGCAGCATTTGCATTTCAGTGAGACTTACCTGATATTTGCAGAGGCAGCTAGGAGAATTAGAATAATGATTCCTATTACTTTCAAGTAGTTCCAGCTTCCTGATAATTTCTGAAAAATCTCAGCTTCAAAATGTCAGAGATAACCATCACCCATAGTGTTAGGAGGAGGAGTGCATTACTTTTTTCCTTGACCTTTGTTTAAACAGAAGAGCTTTGTGCAGTTGTTTGAAACAGTGGATATTTTCAATCATTTTTATTTTGGCTAATAATAAACATAGCATGAAATAGTTTGCATCTTTAAAACTGAATTCTTTGGAATATATATAGAGTAAGTTTTCAGTAGGCATAAGAAAAAAGGGAAGCATAAAGCTTCTTGCTCTATCTTTTTTCTTTTTATTGATTTTTTTTTCACTCTAGAGAGGTAGTGTGCCGTTTCACTTTTTTTCTGAAATACAGGGTGCAGGTGTAGATAATTTATCATGTATCTGACATCCGATAATCCAACTTTAGATACAGTAGTGCAAAGGACAGTATTTTGGATCTCACCATTTCTTTGGGGAGTGAACCATGCAGGGATGTTAGCAACTTAGTTTGTAAAGTAAGACCTTAGGCTGCAGCTTAAGGAGGAGAGTCAGAAGTAGGCAGTGTCTGTAAGGATGAGGAACATGGGGTCAAGCTCGCTGTCCTTACCTTTACACAGGCACTTAGACAAGCTGGTATCCAAAATACCAGTGTAGTGGATATATTTGCAGCTTCTCAAATTACACTGAATAATAGCTATTAAGTTTTTCTCTACTTTTTAAATTATTTTGAGTTCTATTTCTGTCACACCTGCGCGGGTTGTATGCCCTGACAAATCAGAAGTAAGAGACCACAGAGGAAGTTCTAAGCTCTTCTTGGCCCACAGAGCAACTGTGTGATGACGTGTGCAAGACTGTGATCACAGGGGCACTGGTGCTGTGCTTTGTCATCTCCCTGCTGGTCTCCTACTACTTCATCCACCGCTACCACAAGAACTCTCTGAAGCCGCCCGTCCCCTCGGCGGAGATGACGTTCCGGCGCTCCGCGCAGCCCTACCCCATCAGCTACTCCTCCAGCAACGTCCGCCGGCCCTCCCTGGATTCCACGGAGAACCAGGTGTCTGTGGACACCTTCAAAATACCAGTAAGACTGATGTCACTTTGCATGCTCTGTTTTGATGTCAGTCTTGTTTATGCATGCAGATAATGTTACAGGAGTGCTGTCCATTCATGGAAACACCCATTACCTTCAAGTAAGAGCACTGGAAATCATGCGCGCTGAAGATACTTCATGGGTAATTGGATAAACATTTTGATTTGCTCTATAAGGCCAGTATGGTCTTCCTTTTTTGTTATGCTTTCATATATTGTAACATTTTAGGTCTAATTTAAGCCAATGATTTTTACTGATGTAACTGCACTTGACAGTACTGTGGTTTTACTTTTAACATTGTTCAGTGAAGTCTTAATGATCAGCAGGTTTGTACTGTCTATGATGTGCCAAAGTACTACAATAACGCTTGGTTTAAAACATAACAAGAAAATCCCTCCTGAGATCTCTTTCTGGTTTCTGATGTACAGATTGTAGATCTCAGTTGGTGTGGAAGTTTTCCCCAGATTTAAGGACTTTTGCCCAGTCATGCTGGCATACCTTTACTCTATTTTTTCCTACTTTGAGTCACACAGTACCCAGGGTTCCTGCCAGATGGAGTATTTTCATGAACCAACATGGTAGAGGAACACTGCCACTTTATATGGCAACATCAAATCTATTTGAATATTAGGTAGTGAGATCTTCACAGACCTTGTGCTCTGTTTGCTTTAGTTTCTCTTCTGGTTTGTACCTGGTCTGTCATCATTTTTCAACCTTAAGACTTATTAGCACTAATTTTATGAGAGGATGATTTCTGTCTCTGATCAATACTTAAGGGAAAGCCTTACTCTATGAGTAAAAGTTATTAATTCTCCACGAGAGTCTCTTATTTGTAGTTATTCTGGAAGCAAGCATTTATCCTGTATCACTTCATTTTTCATTTGTACCTGATTTCCCAGACCTGTAAATATAATCCATTATCCATAGACTACATATGCAGCCTGTTTTGAAGGAGTTGTTTTCAGGTGAGGAAAAATACATTTGCAAAATACCTCAGTATCCAGAGGCTTTTGTAAGATTGCACTGATAATGATAAAAAGAGCAACCCAACACTGCACACTGAAGTGCACCTATTCCTGAGGAATAGCCTCTCCTTTCCTGGCTTTATCTTAAAGGGTTTCTTTTCTCTCCTGCAGGAGGATCCAAAGTGGGAATTCCCTCGGAAGAACCTGGTTCTGGGCAAGACTCTTGGAGAAGGAGAATTTGGAAAGGTTGTCAAGGCAACAGCGTTCCGACTCAAGGGAAGGGCTGGCTATACCACTGTGGCAGTGAAAATGTTAAAAGGTTTGGAATTATTTGCAAATAAAAAAAAAAAGAGGTTACCACAAATGGTAACCTCTGAATGGATTTTAAGAGGGGCTAGTGTGAAAAAAAAAGGTCAGCTAAAAAGCCAGCAGTGTCACAGCATCTATTTCTTCCAGCATTCTGGTATATTCTGACAGTCACAATCTGCAGATCTGTGGCTTTAGCAGTTAGCATCACATTGACTCAAGTAAGTAATTCTAAATCATGATGTGCAAGGAGCCTCTGTCTCAACATAACAAATGTATTTAATTTTGCTTGGCATCGATGGAAATATTGCAAGGGTTTGTTAAAGCTTTCTGATTTTTTTCCTCTATCTAGTTTACTTGGATAAAGCTTTTTAAATAAATCATGTTATAATCATGTGAGGAGACAGAATAGACCTATCAAATTACTCTTCTGATTGAGATTTCTGTCTAGTTTTATACCTTCTGATCTGCTTTTCACTCACTAGGAGCTCTGTCAAAATGGCTTGAATAACCCAGTGCTGTCTCCTGCTGTCTTCAGTTTTCCCTATGAGTTTAAACCTGGGGGAAACAAAGTATGCCTAGATAATGTTAAGATGGTAATGGGAGACCTTGCACTGAACCATTCATTACTGCTTATAAGTAAAAGCATGTCATTGCAGGAAAACGTTATATTTATTACCATTTCTGTTACATTCAAAGCACTTTTGCTGCTCCTTGAGAGGAAAGATGCTGCATATCCCACCACTTTACCTAAGAAATAAATGCATTATGCAGTGCATGCCTTCATCACAAGAGGTTCAGTGCACAATGTTGAGGGAGTCTAGGAACTAAGATTTTTTTGGAAGTGAAGATTATTAACCCTTACTTGTAATACTCAAGTAATGACCTGTGTTGTGTCATTGTCAATACAATAGCCATTATTTCATCTCATGTTTATTTGTGCACTTAGTGACACTGCTTTTTCTAGCACATTTTCATCAATGTGTGACTGACTTCAGATTCCAAGACACAGTGGTAAAAATGTTGCTTTTACTTGCAGATGGTTTGACATTCAGTTTTCCCTAGCTATTATGAAGGAAGGAATTGACAGAATTGACAATGCGAAGGAGTAAACCTTTATTTTAAGCACCTTATTTTAATAAATTGATCTGACATTTACAGTAATACTTCAGGCTCTAATGAATCCCTCTGTAATGTAAATTAAATTGCAGATAGTCACCTGAAATTCCATTTTCCAACTTGATTGTGGAGAGCATTTGTCATTCTGCAAATATTTATGTGCTATTATTGGCTTACCTTTACTGCTCACACATGACTATTGAAGCACAAGGCCCAGTGCATTACCTTCAGTGGCCTTTGCAGTGCTGCCAGGAAGGACAAAAGGCAGTTATTTTGGATCAGGCCAACACCACCCATTCTTTCCCTGTAGCAGATGCAAAGCAGCTCATTTGTCCAAGTGTTAGGGACTGTTAGACACTGGCTGATCTTTAGAAGGCAATGGTAGGCACATCAGGATGTTAATGAGGAATCCTCTTGTTGCATAAAAGAGATTTCCTGCCTGAGTTGGGTAGACAGGCACAATCTGGTTAAGAACAGACCAGGGCAGGACTCTCCCTACTGTGACAACTTGGCATTATGTACTGGGGAGGGAGCAGGGAGCAATTAGCAAAGCCAAAATAGTCTTGGAGCTATGGATGGAGGTTTAAAGGAACAGATGGATAATTTTTTTCAGCCCATTATTACCACTTTTCTCATATTTGACCTCCTGCCTGATATGAATGCCCTCATTACAATAAAACTAAAGGAGAAAACACTAACCAATACATAAATACAAATTATTCAAAATTCGTTAAAATGAGGGGCATAAAGCTTTAGAGCTAAATGTCTCCATTTGAAGTTAGTTTTTTCAGCAGACAAACAGGCGTGGTACATGGGAAACTTCTCTCTGTTCTGTTTGTTCACGTCACACAGCTCCAGAACTACAAAAATAGGACTTCTCTTACAGGCATTAAGTTGACATTCTTAATTTTTGTTTTACATAACTTTTTGTAGTCCTTATCAGTAGTGAGAGACCAACTGATATTGTGCTTCCTGAGGTAGAAGATTCTCTACTCTGAGTACAGATTCAGACTACAATATAATATAAGGCAGATATGAACATATAGTTCTGATGCAAACATCCAGTAGAACAGAATAACTGTTTTTATAAGGAGGTCAAACTGGTCACACATGAACAGGCAAATAAATCCTTTGGTGCTCACAGCCTTTATGAAAAAAACAGTACAGTACCAAAGAGCAGAAGCCAAACTTGTTTTTATTATCCTTAAATCAGGATGAACACATCCTTGTCAATGCCCAGTAATGACACTGCAGAAAGTATCCAGGCCAGTTCTGTGTGTCAGAGAGATTAAGGATGAGGAAGAAGAAGGGTTATCTCTGACCTATGGTCTCGTTGTGACTGGGGATCTCCTTCAAGCCCCAGTGCACTCAAAGAGGAAGCTTGTCAGTCTGAAGAACTGTGCAAAAAGCCGAAACACTTGAAAGGCTAAGAAAGCCTCTAGGGGCCATATGTTGCCACGATTCTCACTGACATCAGTGAAGTCTGCATGCATATCTCCTGGTAAAATTAGTCTGAACTGTACATTTAGCTTCTGAACTCTAAATCTGGATGTGTGCTACAAGAGTAAGCCAGGAGTTTAGTGGATTTTTACTCTGTTGGAAGATGTATTTAGGAGAAGGAGTGAGTCTTGTTAGATCAAGGTGAGATCTTGGCTTTCATATGCATCTAAAGCTCTTACTGCACTGCTTCACCCTTAGAAGTTGCTTTAGAACACTAGAAAAGGTCTATAATAATTTCATGGCATCTGTAAGACATTACAGACTCTGCTCCTGATTCTTGCATGACCTCCTTGTTCTGTAGTCATTTGAATCAGGGCAGAGCAATGCTTAGAGCAGACTGCTACCAAGCCAGAGCAGCAGCAGTCACATTCACTTGGTTCTGGTGTGAACAACTGCATGACACTGGAAATGGGAACATTTCTCTCCTGTGGGGAAGTACAGAGTTTTCCAACCTCTTGCTAACTCTGGGAGAGATGGTAGATCTCATATTTCAGATGGTACATAGAGAACTCTTTCCTAACCAAGACTGTGTGTTGGTTCACTTTCTGCAGAAAACGCTTCCCAGAGTGAGCTGCGAGATCTCCTGTCTGAGTTCAACCTTCTGAAACAAGTCAGTCATCCTCATGTCATCAAACTTTATGGAGCCTGCAGTCAAGATGGTAAATACTAAAAGCTTTTTACTAAGAGGAAACCATCCAGAAAGGAAATAAAATGCAGTTCGTTGATGGATTTCAACAACTGCTTAATAATTGCTGAGCATCTTTTAAATTTGCTGTTGGCTGAAAAAAGAGGGATATATTAAAAAAAAAACAGTACTTGAAAGGAAAGGGAAATACTACTTCAGCGTACTAAGCATTCTTCCTGTGGTTTTCCTCAATGCACATTTTGAATCTGGAACTATTTTAAATTAAGAGAATAACAAATTCTCTTCCAGTCAATATATGTTTTAATATTACATAATAATCAGTGTTTTCAAATATAGGTTATATTCTAAGTTTAAGTGAGTTTAATTATTGTTATTATTTATACTAAAACAATGTAAAAAGACAACTACAGACATATACAGAAATATAGCTGGATAGTTAGGTTGCTACTCAGTTTTCTTCCACGGTCATGAAACTATTGCCTCCCTCTGGTTATGAAATGGTTTCTAAAAGCTACAGTCATCAACAAATATATTTCAAGGGGAAAAATCTACAGACACATGTATTATAAATTGCCAATGAAGCAGATTTTGTTGTGCAGAGGAATTGCTCATTTTCAATGGAGTGGCATGGCAACATTCTCTTCCTTTTGCATCTGCAGTTGTGCGGCCTAAAATCACAGCATGGAATCTGCAACCTTGGGCAAAGGCCTTCTTTGCCCACCCAGTTCTGTTGCAATTGTTACTTTTAGTTGTAGACAGAGAATGTAATTCAGGAGTGAGTCACCTCTGAGTCTTAGGAAGGTAATGAACCAGTGGGGCGGGTTAGTTTTTTTTCTCTTCAGTACAATATATTTTTCATCCCAAAGGAAGTGAAATGTTTCTGAGTCACAGGCTTTTAATAAATACCAAGTTAATTCCTTAGCATATGGGGTAGGAGGGCTTTGATACAGCAGACAAATGTATTTAGCATTACAGTATTGAGTAGGTATTATTCATGTGGGTAATGGGGAGGAGAAATTAATGGATTGCAATGCCAGAATATTTCTAAGTGCTCTCATAAAGCACCTTAAATACAGTGCTGGAATTTGCAGATGATTTGAGCTCAGTATCACAAGCTCAAGATTGTTTTTATTTGAAAGTTTCTTAAAGTTTGGCTGTTTCACAGATCCAGTTTGTATGAAGGTTGTCTGTTTTTTTTGATCTCAGATTATCTAGATGAGGGAATATAGGCAAGAGCCAGCATTATGCTTTGATGTAGCCTGAAACTCATTCTCTTTGCATGGAGGATCTAAGCTAAAAATACTCTTATTTCATGGCTGACTCAGTGCTTTTTACATAAAGGGCAGAGGTGTCTGGAGCCTCTGACTGTTCAAAACAATGTGCTGATTAGAAGAAAAAAGCCCCTAAAATGGTTATGTGTTGATTATTCACTGAACTGTGTGTTTGTTTATTCCAGGCCCACTGTATTTAATTGTGGAATACGCCAAGTACGGCTCCTTGCGCAGCTTCCTGAGGGAAAGCCGGAAAGTGGGCCCGAGCTACGTGGGCAGCGATGGCAACAGGAACTCCAGTTATTTGGACAACCCTGACGAGAGAGCCCTGACGATGGGAGACCTGATCTCGTTTGCCTGGCAGATATCCCGGGGGATGCAGTACCTTGCAGAGATGAAGGTGGGGCAGGGCATGTGAGAGACAGGGAGCAGCTGGCTCTGCACAAGGAGCATAAACACTCCTGTTGTTCCCTCCCAACAGCTTGTGCATCGGGATCTGGCTGCCAGGAATGTGCTGGTGGCAGAAGGGCGCAAAATGAAGATTTCTGATTTTGGCCTCTCGCGTGATGTGTATGAAGAGGATTCGTACGTAAAGAGGAGCAAGGTATGGTGCAGATTAAAAGCAGTAGTGGAAATTATTGCCTGATCAATAAAATGAATTTATACTGTGGGACTTGAGCATGGATGAAAAGGAAAATGGCTATTTTTATTAACTTAAAGATGATTTTTTAAAGGACATAAAAATGACAGTGAAGCAAAATCATGAGCTTAACCAGTGGGATAGAAATACATATATATATATGTCAAATATGTATCATCTCTGAGTAACTATACCTCTTCCACTCCACAGTAATCCAGTCTTCTCATTCTACTCATTTGTCCAGTTCCTCATCCAACTACATGAAAACACAAACAAAAAACCCCATCTTTTTTGTTTGTCTTCCTATTTGTAATTAAAAATATAAACTAAAAATACCAAGGAGTTGAAAAAGGCATTGACAATTTATATCAAGTTCCTAATTTCAGGAATGATCTCTTCTATGGAGAAGACATGAAGCAAAGCCCTCTTACAAACACTTCTAAATGTGTGAAAGATGCTAAATCTTAATCAGAATGGTACATTACAGGTCAGGGTAGATCAGGAGCTTATGATACCTGCTGGGGGTTATTTGAAGCAGTTGTGTTTTTACTGCCACGGTTATTGTTGGGTGCCCGGACCCAGCTGCCTTCTTGCAGTGCTCATGGCAGGAGACAGCACAGGGTAACTTTTAACATGTAGGACTTCGAGAGTAGCTTTGATACAAAGACAAGTTGTTAAGTTACTGCTTTCCTACAGTAAAGAAAAAAGAAACACTTGAGCATTATAACCTTGAGACTAGCAAGGTAAGGCTTGCTGGTTATTTACTCTTTTGTAAGCTCCTGTCAAATACAGCAAGGTAGATCCTTCCTGCCTGTTTGCATCCACCTGCCTCTGACATCAGCACAACTTCCACAAGTCACTCCTGGGCTAGACTGTGATGTTTGTGAGCACAGCTTCCCACTGACTTTGTCAAATGAGCAGTGGTGGTTCAGTTCCCTCTATGGCTTAATATGGAAGAGTTGCCAGCAGAATTTTTTTGCTTGTGAAAATTTTTAAATTTTATGAGAAGATTTCCATAAATACTGTGAATTTTTAGTTTAGCTTTCCCTGTTTTTAAAGGCCAGTTTGTGTGAATGTTACATAAGTCAAAACAAGTTATGAAGAAAAAAACAACTTCCAGAAGACATGATCTTATGTAAAAGGACATTGCCATGTTCATTTAGCTGTCTTCTGATGGATGTGTTTTTACATTGATTTATACCAGTTACTCTGTATTTTAAGAGTGATGCATTTACATAAGGGCACTTCAGCAGTTTAGTTTCATTCGGTGGGCCATGATGTAATGAGTGGATATTTTCTCTTTGCTTCTGAGATGCTCATCACTGTAGTATTTATTATTTAGAACCTAACAAACATCTGTCTGCTTGGATGGGGAAAGAGGGAAAAGAAGAATTTGAGAAGGAAGAAGTTTCAGATCCTACTGAAATAGTTTTTGCATAGATATATATGAATTTCATGAGAATGAGAAGTAAGGCATATGAATGCTAGTCACATTGTGAAGGTTATGAAACATCTTGGAAATTTTGCAGACCTAGATTTTCATGGATATTTGGGGCATATTTCTCAGATTTTCTCAGTGAATTTCTGCCAGTGAAAAGTAGCAACTTACAGATTCCACTTAGAAACTAGTCACCAAATATGACTGTCCAGGTTCAGTTCTGAAACCAAAGGTGTCTCTAACATCCTGGTGCTTCCATTTATGCAACATCCCTGGTATAAATGAGGTAGCTCTTCCTCTTTAATCATCACTCCTCATCATTTTTGCATCTGCACATTTTCAGAGCTCTTTGTTAAAAGAAGAGTTGAGTTTATCTGACTTCAACTGGTCATCAGCTGCAAAAAGCCACACCAGCTTATTGCACATAATTAGATTGCTGAAATGTGTGAAAAGACATGAATGAGTAATTTAAAAAGCTCTTACAATTACTCTCCTCACTGTTTTTCTTTTGGAATGCCAGATCATAAGTCCATTGGCAAATGCTGTAGTGTGGATAGACTGTGTTTTATCATTTTGATGAAAAAGATCTTGTTTTCTCACTTGGAAATTTAATTTTCTGACCATTACTGCTTTTTTACCTGCTAGGGTCGAATTCCTGTGAAATGGATGGCCATAGAGTCCCTATTTGACCATATCTACACAACACAAAGTGATGTGTAAGTGTAAATTCTTGGATACTTTCTGATTTGAGTGCTTGTTTACGGAGCTGGGGGAGGAAGCACAGCGAGGTACGTAGGAGCCAAAGCTGTTACTCTTGCAAAGAAACCTGAGGGAAGTCTGGATGGCAGCATCAACTGGCAATGATGCCTAAGATTTTTGCTGTTGAATTAAATCTGAATAACAGATTATCAGAGGTGGTGTTTATGTACATAATTCGTGTTGAAATCAGCAAGGGTTGGATCTGTTCATGTGACGTGATTGACTTCGTATATATAGACATGAGTTAGTAGAGTTTGCTGCAGATAATGGTCAAACCTGAACTTCTCCTGTTCAGGTATGTTCTCCTCTTCTTCTGTTCATCACTTGTCTGTAACACTGCGTGGCAGGTGAGGCATGGAGTGGAAGAAAGGAAGCAGAATATAATGCCTGACCTCTTTCCTGTTGAAATCAATGACAAAAAGCCAGTTAAATTTAATGCAAGTCAGCTCAGTTCAGTTTCAGTGCCAAGATACAAGCTCATTTTCATGATTAGGGAAATAGAGACCCCAAAGGTGGATATGCTGGAGTCTCCACCTGTCATGAAGAGGAGGCAAAGCAACCACAGCTAAGCTGCTCACATGTCTTATAAGCATGGGGGCAGGCAGAAGAGTGTTTGTAGACATTTTAAATTCAGGATCAGATACTTTCATTTCTTTCTCTCTGGGGTGAACGAAGCTTGTGACTAATCACCAGGCAGGCACTAAAACTAAGGATTCTTTACTTAGGAGAAAACCCTCTAAAGAACTAAAAGCAGCAGTACTTAGGCCTGATTTTCTGCTAGGTAGCATCTTGATACCTTCTAAGTCTGCCTTGAAAGAGAGCATCTGGCTAAAGTAACGTTTTTGTTACACTCGAAGTAAAATGCCAATTTGTGCAGCATAGCACTTTGAGGGGACAAACACTCATAATAGCAGGGTGTAAAAAATGGCACCTTTAGACTTGTACTTCTAAAATTATTACTATTCACTTTTTACTCTTCTCTCTGCAGATCAGAGCAGTTTTGGTGAAATAAAATATTTTGCACGCCTAGGAAATTCCTTACAAAGTGTATTTCCAAAATATTTTCTTTTACTTTGTTTCCTTTGGAGTAAGAAAAGAAAAAAATAGGGATAATTCTTGAGAGAATGTCACTTTTACTTAGACCAGCTTACAGGTTTTTCTGGGTCTCGTCCTCCTCAGAGCACCCATTGTGCTGACTTGCTTCTTTAAAATTACTTTTCCCAGAGAATCGCTAAAATTCCTTTAAAAACTTCTTAGCATATTTTTAATTTCTTAATTTTCCTCAAAACAGTTTTGTCACTATGGTTTGGGGCCAGAACAGATTGTGTTGTCATGTCAGCCTCTTGATTGCTGATTGATCATCTGGATCCAACAGCATTCCTCCCATTTCATTTTCCTGGTGGACTGCCATTAAGTAAGCCCAGGAGCCTGTTTCTTGTCCATGGGATCCAGCACCATGCAGAGATTGCCCAGCTGGGCATCAGGCAAGCCAGCCCAGAGCCCTGGGCAACCCAGTGTGCTGGTGCTGTGTCTCTTCCCAGGGCTGGGTTAGGCTCTCCATGCAGAGCTGTGCTGATTGCCCAGCTTTCCTGGAGATGCCTCAGGAGCACAGCATTGTGCTGTGCACGTCTGCTCCCATGCAGTGCCAGAGGGGGTCTGGGTGCCTGCTGTGCTTACACGGTGCCTTTGTCTCACTGCTGGCTCACCTTTGCCATGTCATTGTACATGAAATAATCCAGGAGTGCTCTATGGCAGCTCCTAATTTAGCCAGGTTCCTGCAGAGCAGAACTGGGACACACACACAGAGCTGCAGAGCAAATCCTCTCTAGCACCAGGTTCCGCGATGGCATTTCAGCAGCACACTGAGCAATGAGGTACTCCTCTTGCAGCATTGATTGATATTTTTAGATAATTGCACTCACTGAAAATATTATTTTATGGATATTCTTTGTTGTTTGTGGTGATGCAGTTATATTTTAGGTGGACATATTACTCAACAAGCATTCCAATATGCTCTTTTTTCTGATATTCTGTGTTTCTGTTTTCCACCCTCTTCCTTCTCAAGCTGTTCTGTATAGTTAGTGGTTAACAGAGCTTAATAACGGTACCACTTGCCAGCATTTACAAAAACCCCATTTTTGCTTCAGAGGTCGATGACATCAGTGGAAAGCTAACCTACAATCTTCCTCTTCTTTCCTTTCCTGGCTTTTTGTGATCATCTTTTTATTCAGCAATAAACATAACACAGTAGGAAATTCTTCATCTCTCATTTCTCCTCCTGTAGTACTTAATTTGTATAACAATCTGAAAGTAGTGCAGCAGCATTCTACAGCATTCTAATATGTTCACCTATTAAACAACTTCAATTAAGAAATTGTTCATCTGATCCCTCCTTCCATATTCTATAAAATTCCTCTTAAGCAGAAGTGGAATTTAAAAATAAAACCTGCCGTGCTCCAAAGTTTATTTGAATTAATCATGGACAGAATTATCACCTGATGGTAGAGCATAATTGGCTTCAAAAAAGGTATGAGGAGAAATATTAATAAAGTATATGAAAATGCTATAAATATTCATAAGCTTTCAAGAATGTGCAGGGTGATTAAAAATTAATTCAGTGAATGGCATTAGGGAGAAGAATGGCAGCATACCACTTGGGACTGTGTGAGAGTCCCTTTGACTTCTCTGACCATTTGGGAAGTTTTATTGCTGTACTTCTGGGGTTACCACTGTGCTTTAAAACACGAGAAGCACAGATGGGAGGGAGTCAGGCAGAAGGTGAGGTATTTGGCTAACATTTCGAGATGGAATTTTCATAGGGAATTAGACATGGCTGTTTGGTTTGGCAGTAGGTGTCTAACACTTCCTAAAATTTTCTTAAAAATGGAGTTTATAGAGAAATTGCCCAAAGCTAGCATTTTTCCTAAATTGTGTGCAATTTTGCTTCCAGATGCATCCCATTGAACAGCCCCAGTGTTGGCTGGTTTCCTTCCTTTCCAACATCCAGATTTTGTCAGTTGTCAGTTGAGCACATTCAGAGTGATTTGTAGCTTCTTTGTGTCTCAAAAAGCCTTTCACTAAGAAAAGAAAAACATTTTTGCCTCTTTTCTCCTGGCTTGCTCTCCAGAGATGGACTGATTTGTCTAAATATTTCTAACCCATTGCGCAAGGTCCTTTTGTTTGAGCTCAGAAGTAAAGTAGGTTTAAAAATTCACTATTTCTTCTGTTCATTTCAGAAAATGGTTTCTTCTGTTCTGTGTCAAAGTTCATTTTAGGCACTTGGTATTTCCAGAGGAAATTCTTTCCTCTTCTTTCATCAACTCTAAGAAGAAAATTAAGTCCTGAATCACTGAAATGACCCAACAGACCAGCTGAAATCAAAAGTGTTACTTATGATTGAAATGAACACATTGTGTTGTCTCATAGTCGAGACAGCAAACTAGTCTTGTGGTAACTGTGTAAATCTAATTTAGAGATTTATTTCTGAATACAAGGGCTAATTTAGGGAGGTTAGACTGCTGCAGGAGCACTGTGCAGCAGAGGAACAAGTCTTTGTGCTGGGCCACCAGAGGAAAGACTTCTTTCTGCTGTCTAGAGAAGATGGACCTTCCCAGGATATAGTTAGCTTTTGTCAGTGGATAAAAGAGGGGTATCTGTTTTCTCTACCCTCTTGGTTGCTAACCTTTTCAATGAGCAGTATTTGGGAACAAGGATGGCCCTACTTAACATCTGTACAACCCCTCTGCCTTGAGGTGTCTTGAATTTTTTCAGGTTCTGAAAATACTAGAAGGAGATTTGTTGTGTAAATGCCACACTAAGCTCCTGAAACCTACCACTCTAAATAAAAGCACATTTTGTCTTTTTCAGATGGTCATTTGGAGTTCTGCTATGGGAGATTGTTACTCTAGGAGGCAATCCTTACCCAGGTATTGCTCCTGAAAGACTCTTTAACCTCCTAAAAACGGGCTATAGAATGGAGAGACCAGAAAACTGCAGTGAAGAAATGTAAGTAACTCTTGATCTGATTAGATTCATAAAACATTAATAAATACACTTGAAAAGAGGGTTTAAATAAATACCTCATAAATACTATTCCATGTATCTTAGAGATGTAGTCAAAATATGTAGTGCTTTAAAGAATATAATGAAATTAGTGAACAGTAAAGAGAGGGGAAAAAATTGCCCACAGAATGCCTACAGCTATATCCAAACCACTTGTAGGGCATTGAACAACATGCTTGCCAAACAATTAAAAGAGTTTTTACATTCAAAACTTCTGAGGGTGGGGGAAGGAGGAAAATTCCATAAAACACAGTGGTAGCTGAAATATTCAGGAGAATGTCTTAGTGCCTTCTGCAAATGAGGCAGATATGCCATGCACAGTCATTGTCTATTAGTTGTCACAGCATTCCAGAGAAAAAATGACACCTTGGCCCAGAAATGTACACCCTTGAAGATAAAAATTTTCTGTGACTTGATAAGCTCGTAGCTTTGGAGACAGTTCATAATTTGTTGGCTGATTTATTAAACCACAGTCAATGTGAAATATCTTCTGTGTGTGATCTTCCATGGCATTTGGAGATGAGGCATGATTTTATGTTCAACCTGCAAATTTGATTGTGGTTGAAGTTTTTTGGAAGTTCCCAATCTTTAATCACTGTAACCACTCTTTTGACTGATTTTCAGTTGGAAGGATCCTTTGACCACATCTGGGCTGAGAAAAAAAGATTTAAATAAATAATAGTATAAACAATAATTTTTTTTAACATACAGAGAAAAACATTAAGTATTTCCAAATTTAGGGCAGTGTAGAAGTTTACAAGAATGGTTGCTAAATGTCATCTAAGAAACGTATAATACTAATTTTTTCTTTGTTTCATCTCCATGGGGAATAGTCACTCCTCAAGCATGTTATATCCTTGATAATTATTAGTTTAGGCAAACTGACCACATCTGAGTTTCTGGGATTTTTTATTGAAGCTAAATCACGGGTTTCTGACTTTTTTGGATTTTCTTCTGTTTCACTCAGAAGCTTTTCTGACTGCTTGTGAAGGCCCACTTTAAGAACCATTTTTCTTAAATTGCATTCTCTCTTATACCCAGTCAAGTAAGAGAGAGATCGTGGATGAAGGCGTAAAATGCAGTGCTTTTCAATAGCTTCCTATAGTTCTCATAGCCCACGATTTCCACCACTAGAGCACTTCTCTGGACAGATCACACAGTCCTGATAATACCTGAGTTAGAAAAACAACATGAACGGCACAGGCTGGAGAGTTACACTTCCAGAACTTGCCAATCTCTGTCTGATAGTCCCTCAACTATAAAAGTTTAATTCTGTTCCCTTTCTTTTCCACACTCTATGCTATAGAAAGCAACTAAAGGGAGGATATCATTTTAATCAAAATAACAGTGATAGAAGTAATCAAAAGAACATTTGTTTCTGCAAATAGTCTTAGGCTAGGCTTCACTTTGAAGAAAAGGTTAAAGAAACTTAAGAATCTGAACAAATGAAAAACAAAATTCTACTTTCTGGCATAACAGCAGAGTTTTCCAGGTTGTTATACAAATTTCTTCAGTGTCATATACAAAGTGAATTAGAAATCCGGCACACTGTCCTACACTTGAGATGGTCCCTTGAGAAAGTGAAAATAAAGAAAGAAACCTAAGACTACAGTCCTTCAAAGATAGCTGAGTACATCACCATTTAAACTCATGGAGACTCTTGAAAATTAAAGCTCATTGTTGTGTCAGTTGTTAATTCTGGGGAGTGTTTAACAGAACTCACACAGAGACTTGTGGATGGCCTTTGTGCTGCAGTTAACTTCAGTGCTGTAAATTATTAGAGCAGAAACGTGACCCGTTTCTAACAATTCTGGGTTTTTTTCACCCTGTGGTGGGTCCCAGGTACAACCTCATGTTGCGCTGTTGGAAGCAAGAACCTGATAAAAGACCTACATTTACTGAGATCAGCAAGGAACTAGAGAAAATGATGGTGAAGAGTAGGGTAAGTGTGGAAAGCATGGATTTTGGAAGTTTTTGTGTCATCTGAGTTTGAAAGTATAGAAATAACTACTTTTAAATTCTATTTTAAAGCAAAGTAACTTATTTTTCATCAAATCTTGAAGCATTTACATATGTAGTTCCTTCCACGTGCCTTCAGCTTTTTGAAAGCTTGCTCCTTCTAATAGCTTTGGTGACTTCAAACCAAAATGTGGATAGATTATCCTTAACCTGTCTATTTTCTTTAAATAAAAATAAAAATTTTAAAACGATGTGAAAAGTTACTCCTAAATTTCACTCCTGAGTAAATAACCTTAGAGAGCCAGAACTAGAAGAATGTAGTATTTCATGCATTTTAAATTAGTTGAAAATGCTTCACATTCATATTTTTGCATCAAAGCAATTCAGCAACATAAATAAAAAACAATGAATTCTTATCAGTGACCTAATTATTTAGTTTTAGAACAGCAATGAAAGCTTTCTTTGGCAATATTTGCATAGCTATTTTATGCATTGTTATGTAATAGCTTTAGTAAAACGATTACGAGACTGTGCCTTGTCCTTGAAGCATGCAGATGTATCTCCATGTGTATATTTCAGGCATGCACATGGATCAGGTGTACCAGAAGCTGAAGGTCAAACAGAGCAGTTAGGACAGCTCTTCAATTTCTTGGGTGTTTTGCTGATGTGCAGAATTAAGTAGGGGAAGTAATCATTTGTCTCTAGCAGGGGCAGTGTTCAGGCAAACCAGGTGCTTCCAGAGCTGCTGCAGCTGCTGAAAAGCAGAGCCTCCTCAGCTGCCAGAGGTTCTCGAGAAAGATAAATGCAGTGGGCCTGTAGTTCCTTGCTGTAAAGAAAGCAGGTGCACATTTATGCTTTTTACCCAAAGAGCAACGCTGCCACGTGCATTAACCCAACTCCTTGTGTATTCCTTTCTCAGGACTACTTAGACCTTGCAGCTTCCACGCCCTCTGATTCCCTACTGTACGATGATGGGCTCTCAGAAGAGGAGACACCTCTCGTGGACTGTAATAATGCTCCCCTCCCTCGAACCCTCCCTTCCACATGGATTGAAAACAAACTCTATGGTAGAATTTCACATGCATTTACTAGATTCTAGCAACACACAAAAAAAGTTGATTTTTTCTTCTGCACTGTTCTCAGACTCTGTAACCCCATTACAGTGTTTCTTGTCTGAATGAAGCCAATCAAAATTTGCTTGGAAGCTTCTTTTGGGTTTGTTTTTTTTATTGTTTGTTTGTTTGTTTTTTTCTTTTGGTAAATGTCAAAGTTTGCATCAGGATCATCCTTTAGTCATTTTGCAGCTGTGTCTAAAATAAACATTTTTAAAAGGATGTGAAAATAAGTAAAATGACTAGATATCATACAATAAAAGCAAAAAAAAAGATCAGGGAAGTATTCTCAGGGGAAATATAAAATGCTAATGAGTATCTAATTCAACTATCCTGTTGGGGGAGGCTACAACATTTAAAATATGTTAGATTCTGCACCTCTAATTTAAGCAATAGATTTTTTTTTAAATACTGTTTTTTGCCATAACTCAGTGATAGGACTCATCTGTAACATTTTTCATTTATTAAGAAGGATGTCTAAATTTCAGCTGCTATTAGTACATTTTGGATCTATAAGCTGAAATGTATTTAATGTATCATAGGATGAAAACAGATTACTATATACAGAAGGTAGAAATACTGTATATAAATATTATATACAGACTAAACTGATGTGTAAAATCCTTTGAAAACATAATTAACAATGGGCATTTTGAAAATACACTCAGCTGTTTTCACGTCCTTTGATTTGTTATGAACATGTTAGTGCTAAACCTCGACTGAACGATGTAGCAAGTGTTTTTAAAAAGAACATACGCTTTCGTATTGTGATGGTGAGATGGACAGTAAAAATGGTTCTTGCCAAAACTCCTATATTTTGTCTTCTGATTAAATATTCTACATGGTTTTAGATACTTACTAACATCACAGATACTTTTTTCATTCTTCAAGCAATATGACTTTTGAAAAGTTGGATCTTTTAGTTTAAAAGTTGCCATTAATACATGGCTTTGGGTCTATTTTTGATCTATACCTCAGCTATTATTTTCTTCGTTAGGTTTTCTCAACTCATGTTGATTTTGGGGCACTTAGTGGTCAGATTGTTAAAAGAATGAAGTAGAAGAAAAAATTGCCACAAGGCTGATGGCAGATGCTGAATGCTTAATAAGCAACAGAATCAGATTTCTGTTTTTGAAAATCTCAACCCTGCTATGGTTCTGTGCTTGCACAGCTGAATCAACATGGTGCTAAGCACTCTGCATCCATTTTGGTGATCACTTGTGCCTAAACACAGAAATGCAATGTACTCAATGCAAATAATTACAGGCCTGACATACAACTTCAAATGGTGAATCAAGAAAGGAGTGCTCAGCACTGTGTTGGACTTTACTCAGTTGTGCTCCTGGGATTTCCTGAAATTAAGCAGGGGATCCCTGGTGGGGGTGTGAAAGTGTCCCCAGAACCTCACTGAAGCCAAAGGAAAAGCACCCATTTAAGTAAATGGAAATACTCTATCATTGAAATGGACTTTGGATCCTGTCCCAAATAGGTTTATTAATTCTTGGAGCATTTCCTGTAAAGCAAGAACTTTCTCTTGCAAAGCAATATATTGCTACATGATTGTTAAAATATAAAATTATGGAAAGTTGGAGGCTTATGAGAAGAGCAATTCTTAGCTTTTTATTATGCACATGTGCATGCATGCATGCACACAATTTTTTATTGAGTAAGCACTTTAATTTATCCAGGGTTTTTGCCTGCATCTGAATTTGTGCTTCGGGGATTTCAAAACGTCATTTATATGAATTGATTTGGGACAAAATCCAGTGGACTGGCTTAAAGTATTGAAGGGAGTTTTGCCAAGGGCCTTACTGTCTGCACATGAAGTTATGGTTCTTCAGTGCAGAAAAAATTATCTGTTTTCATTTTTAGGCATGTCATACCCGAACTGGCCTGAGGAGAGCCCCGTTCCACTCACAAGATTCGATGGCACTAACTCTGTGTTTTCAAGATATGCAAATGATAGTGTATATGCTAACTGGATGGTTTCACACTCAGCGGCAAAATTTATGGACAAGTTTGATAGCTAAAATTTTCTTTGTGAAAGATAATGGACTCCTGAGGAGAACAAGGAGGCAAAGAGTGGGAAGTCCATTGGCTTGTTCTTTGTACAATCAACAACTAACTTTTAAATTGGCAAATCCCTTTATTGGTAGTTTTGAAAGTGTGTTATGTATGCTGAAGACTATAATTGGTACTCTCTCCTTTCAGAAAACATATCAAGCTGGATAAGAGTTGTAGTTCCAGTACTTCTCTCTAGGTTGCCAGTTTGCAAATGGCTCCATTTGGCAACTTCTTAGTGCAAATGGCCTTGCACTTCATCCTCGGTGTTTTTTTAGACTAGCCATCCTGTGTTACAGCATTCTGGGATGGTAAAATGTACTTGAACTGCTACTTTTATAGTGGCTGTTAGCATACAACCACTTGATCTAAGCAGGAAGCACAAACAATGTAGAGTAGGGATGAGGGAAACAGGCTCCTGGAATACTGAGCTTGCTATCAAATGACGAGTGTCAGGATGATGTTGGCACTAACAAAGCCAGTGTCTTGGTTTGGAAGCAAACATTTAGTAACTCAGTAGAGGACTTGAGATTCAACATTTGAAGTCTTATAAAATATATTGTCTTGTCTTAATGAGAAGAGAATTTGTTTTATTAGTCTTAACTTCTCTTACCTTTAGCACAATGGAGATAAATTTGATACAAGATAAGCTGTATAGACTGATGGCAATCAAGAGTGTTCATCTGACACATTTACTTTCCATCACCAACATATTAGTAATGTTAAAACATACAGTCTTGTATACTCATAGTTTCTTTTATGAGTTAAAAATAGGCTATACAGGATTTTTAGACTGAATTAATAGAGTAGAATAGTAACATCATAGAATGGTTTGTGTTGGAAGGGAACTGGGAGGTCATCTAGTTCCATCTCCCTGCCCCCCTACCCACTCCTCTGCCATGGGGAGGGACACCTTCCACTAAACCAGGCTGCTTAAATTCCCATCCAGTCTGGACTTGAGCCCTGCCAGGGATGTGGCATCCACACCTTCTCTGGGCAACCTGTTCCAATGCCTCACCACCGTCACAGTAAAAGATTTCTTCTTAATATCTAACCTAAACCTGCCTTCTTTCAGTTTAAAGCCATTCCCCTTATCCTAACTTTACATGCCCCTGTACAAAACTCCTTGTCCAGGTTTCCTGTAGGCTCCCTTTAGGTACTGAAAGGCTGCTCTAAGGTCTCCCCAGAGCCTTCTCTTCTCCAGGCTGAACAGCCCAAACTCTTGCAGTCTTCATAGGAGAGGTGTCCAGCCCTCTGATGGTCTTTGTGACCCTTGTCTGGATTTGCTTCAACATGTCCATGAACTCTTTATGCTGGGGACCCAAGAGCTGATGCAGCACTCCGGGTGGAGGTCTCACAGGAATAGAGTAGATGGGGAGAAATCCCTTCCTGATCTGCTGCCCACGCTGGTTTTGATGTAGCCTGGGATACAATTGGCTTGTTGGGCTGTAAAAACACATTGCCTGGTCATACGGAGCATCTCATCAATCAACACCCCCAAGTCCTTTTCCCCGGGGCTGCTCTCAATCCATTCTCCACCCAGCCTGTGTTTGTGTTGGGATTGCCCTGACCCAGCTGCAGGACCTTGTCTTGGTCTTGTTGAACTTCATGAGGTTTGTACAGGCCCACCTCTCAAGCCCGTCAAGGTCCCTGTGGATGGCATCGCTTCTCTCCAGTGTGCCAGCTGCACCTCACACCTTGGGGCCATTGAAAATCTTGCTGGGGCTGCCCTGGATCCAGCTGTCGATGTCGCCGACAGAGGTGTCAAACAGCGCCGGTCCCAGTACCGACCCCTGAGGAGCAGTACTCATCACTGGTCTCCACCTGGACATTGAACTGTTGACAGCAACTCTGAGAGTGACCATCCAGCCAATTCCTTATCCACCATATGGTCCATCCATCAAATCCATGCCTCTCCAGTTTCAAGACAAGGATGTCATGTAGGACAGTGTCAATTCCTCTGCACAAGTCCAGGTAGATGGCATCAATCACTCTTCTGTTATCCACCAGCACTGTAATCTTGTCAAAGAAGGATATTTGGAGAGTTTGCTTTTCGTGATGCCATGTTGGCTGTCACCATATTTTGTCATCACGTTCCATGGACTTGTACGCCCTCAGGTCACTTAGATGGTTCTAAACCTGATCTTCCCCTGTGGTGGGTGGTTCTTTATTCTCACAGTCCCTGCCTTTGCCACCTCAGCAAAGGGGCTTGTGCAGACTCAGGCCTCAGTGGCTGAAGAACTTGCTGGTGAAGACCGAGGCAAAAATGTCATTAAGTACCTCAGTCTTCCCCATGTCCCAAGTAACCAAATTTCCCATTTCCTTCTGGAGAGGGCTCCCATTTTCATCAATGTACCTGTAGAAGCTTTTTTTGTTGCCCTTGATGTCCCTGTTCAGATAGAATTCTATCAGGGCCTGATCCCTGGCTGCTTGAACAATTTCTCTGTGTTCCTCTCAGGCTATCTGTCCTTCCTTTCATCCTTTTTCTGTGGGGGAAGCATAGGCTTCCTTTCTGTGTTTGACTTTGTCCAGGAGTTCCTTGTTCATCTATGCAGGTCTGCTGATGTTTTTGCCTGACTTCCTCTTTGTTGCATCACTCCTGACCTTGCAAGAGGTGATCCTTGAATATTAACCAGCTTTCTTGGGTCACTCTTCCCTCCAGGGCTTTATCTCATGGTACTCTACCCAGAAGATCCCTGAAGAGACCAAGGTGTGCCCTCCTGATGTCCAGGTTAGTGAGCTTGCTGTGCACCTCCTCGCTGGCCTGAGGATCTTGAAGTCTACCATTTCATGACCATTTCATGGTCACTGCAGCCAAGACTGCCCCTGAGATTCACATTCCCCACCAGCTTCCCCTTGTTGGAAAGAACAAGGTCCAGCATTGCAATTCTCCTCGTTTACTCCTCTGTCACTTGGAGAAGCAAGTTACCCACACATTCCAAGAACCTTCAGGATTGCTCTTGCCCTGCTGTGTTGTCCCTCCAATGGGTACTGGGGTAATTGAAGTCCCCTGTGAGGACCAGGGCTTGTGAATGTGAGGCAGCTCCTGTCTGTCTGTAGAGGGTCTCATTTGCTTGGTCTTCCTGGTTGGGTGGCCTTAGACCCCCACTATAATTTCATCTGCCCTTGCCCTCCCTTTAAGCCTGACACATAAGCTCCTCATCCAACCTCAGTACAGCTCCAAATATTCCAGGTGATAATGGACATAGAGGGCAACACCCCTTTCTCCTGTTCCCTGTCTGTCCTTCCTAAAGAGCCTGTATCCTCCCACTCCAACACTCCAGTCATAGGAGCTGTCCTACCACACACCTGATGCCACTAAGATCACAGCCCTGCAGGTGTGCAAAGTCTCCGACTGCTCTTGTTTATCCCCCATGCTACATGTTTTTGCATAAAGGTGTTTAAATTGGGCTCCTGATGGAGCAGACTCACTGGCAGGAATGGCTGGAATTCCTTTATGCAGCACTTCAGGTTCTCTCTTGCTGATTTGCAATCCCTCTCCAGGCTCTGGGCATCTCTTGCTGGTGCTGGCATCAAACTAGTAGGAGTGGAATGGACTGAGGATTCCCTCTCCCAGAAACTTCAATTTAATGCCTTCTTCACCACCTTGGCGAGCCTCTGCCCAGAGATGCTGTGCCCATTCTCTGGCAGATGGGCTCCCATCAGACTCGGTCAGCCCAGGTTTTCACCATGAGTCCCCACAAGTAGCCAGACCCCTGGCTGTGGCACTAGGCCCCTGACCATTTGCCAGATTCACCTGGTCCTTTTAAAGCCCTTCCCTTCGGACTGATGAAAAAGCTGCCAGCACTTCACTCCCAGGGATCTGTAAACTCCTTGGTGCTCCTCAGACCACTCCTGGCTGTATCCCTGGTGCGCATGTGAAACAACAGCAGCAGGTAACGGTCAGGGGACTGTACGAGGCTCTGGGTGACATCCCTGGCACAGCTCTCCAGTAATCAGTCAGGTTGACAAGTGGGTCCCTCTGTGCCTCTCAGAGGAGAGTTCCCTGCTACTCTCACCTGTCACTTTTGCTGTTTTGCTGGTTGTTACACAGGGAGCACACGGGGCTGCCTCACACAGCTCCAGCCTCACTCCTGATGTGATGGGTCCTCCCTCTCCAGCCTGCACCTCAGGCTTCAGGGAAGTCTCTTCCTCCTGCAGGTCCTTGCCACTTCCAGTGTCCATTCTTCTGCCTTACTGACCCCCCACCTCCTCCCTTCTGTGTGTGCATGGTGGGAGAGTTTTTCCCTCTTTGGCTGTGGTGTACTGCAGGCTGCCCTTGGAACCAGCCATCCAACTCCTTCACAGCCTCCCTGAAGTTATGTAGCCTTCTCACCACCTCCTGCAGCCCTGCCACAGGGCATCCTCGGCCTCAGCACATGTTCTGCAGCTATTCAAGTACAGAGATTTTGTTTGCAGTCTTGTTAAGTGGGTTGGAGACCTCCTCTCAGCTCCAAATTGCCTATACTGCCATGCACAGGACACTGCCGTAACATAATTCCAAATAAACCTATTACCTTGAAAGTCACAAATAAATAATACTTGCACAGCAAAATTGGTCTAAACTCTGTTGTTAAAACTACACAAGGAAAATGTCACTGGAATTTGTTAAGGTGAAATATAAAAATCTTGTGCTTACAACAGTGACTTGATATTTGGGAGAACAATCAGACTGTGAGTCATGTTCTGTGTGGAAGAGTAAATGATCAGCACTACTTTTGTCTTTCTTTGTAATCTACCATGGTTAAGGGTAACCTTTCGTTTGCTACAAATGTTGGGATGTAAATCCCAAGTGACTCGTTGTTAGCATTGTGATGGTTATTCTAAATAATCCAATTCTACCAAAGCTTGCTCCTGTCACTTACAGTCCAATTTAGATGTTCCAGATCTGTTTTCAGATGTTGTTTTGTGTATCAACTTTATGTTTCCATTAAAGTCTGTGATTTCAGAAACATGGTCTTGAGTCAGACTGCCAAAACCTGAACACAGATTTTCATTTTGCAAAAGGTGGGATATGAAGTGGTGTGTTGGAATTTAAAGAGCTTCCCTGTTGGATTGCATACTTGATCCTGGCCTGGTTTCGGACAAGCAGTAAGCGCAGCAGCTTTTCCTTTGCACAGACATTTGCCATGTTGAGTAATGCTTATACAGAGCAAACACACAGCTGTGTGTGCAGCAGGGGTTCTGCTGTGATACCACAGTGATCTTCACTGACACGACACAATGGTCAGAGTGCACACTTGAAGAACAAAGGGCACTGAAAATTAAACCCTTCCTATGGGCTGTTTTTGCTATTTAGAGATCTACGAAAAAGGAGAGAAAAATAACACTTGTGGTAACTGTATGCTTTGTCTAGTCATTTTCCTATATTTTATATCTGTAAATGGGAATTCATCACGTGACATGAGCAACCAAGGCATCAAGGTTTTTAGTTTTGTTTGGGTTTTTTTCTTCCTTAAATGAAGAATGTATTTGAATCCAGTATCTTCAGCAACAGTAAACAGCTGAGAGATGTGAAACACCCAGTTTCTAACCCAAGCCCTGGGACAACATTGCTGTACAGTAGGTGAGTGGGACAGTAAGTGATGCAGGGAGTGGTGTGTACTTTGAACTTTCAGCATAAGTCAATGTTGTTTCAACCATTAATTTGTGTGAAAAATTTCACTAATAGTTATTGCTACCTATGTCACTGGACATAGATCCTGCATATAAAATACATGCACAGCTCATAATTAGAGTTTTCATACACAATTACCTGCATTAAGTGCAGTATAATGAAATACTGTTTCCCAATCCAATTAATATTGACTCCCTTCCTGTTCATGAATGTTGGCAAGAAATAGATAATTGCTTTTAAGTATTCATTTGTAATATGAAGGCTTCTTATGTCTTCTGTGTATGCTATTTTTGTAAATATTTCCCTTGAAGTGTTTCCTGTTTGTTCTGTGTTGCTACCAGTCAAAATGGTGACAATTTTGTTTCAGTTCCTCTTTGGAGAGTAAATGTACTTCCCACATGGGAAAAAAGTGATACAGCAGATGATTATTTCCATCAGTGCCAGAAATACTTATGCACTTGGCTGCCCTGGGGAAAGTGAATTCGAAGGGAACAAATGACTCACCTAAATATACAGGTTGGAGGGAATAACTTTCTAAAAATTTCTGCCAGCCATTTCTAAATATCTGCAGAAATGACATGGTTTACCTGATCTGTGCTTTGAGTTGTGACAGATGGGGGAGAGCATGAATCTTACATGACAGTACAGTCCTTAGAGCAGCATAAGGAAATTATTGCCATATTGGTTTCCACAAACTTCCAGAGGTAGGACACTCAGAAAATCTACTGTGAGCTTGCAAACTTTAATTTGCAGACATTAGCCTGTTTCATATTGTAGAAATTCTTAAAAATATTGTCCCAGGGGTATGAGGTACATATATTTAAATCATGGGGGTTTTATCATGCCAAATAGGTATGAATCTCTGTGGTACCCTCAACTAGACCTCAGCAATTCTCAAAAACAGAGTAAAAGAAAGCTTATAATCCTTATTGGTTTAGAATCAATCTTATGTGAATAGTACAAGCTTCAAAATACATCTAAAAAGAATATTTCTACTCTAACTTTTGAAAGTTCAAAAAAAATACTGCTTATAATTTTGAAATACTTAGTTTCAAAACTCAGCTTACCCAAAACTGTTGTTTCTCACTGTAGCTACAGTGGTAAATTTAGAACAAAATACTGGAGATAATTCTCCAAAGCACCAGTCCTTAAGTAACACCAGGTAATATTCCCCATGAACAGAGTGCAGATGGGCCATGATGTGATGAATGGTTTGATCTTTTAAGCCCAAGTGAGCCTCCTGAAAAAAAAAACTGAATCATTCAATCATTCCCTAAAGATGTATGAAAGTATTCAAAATCTTAATCAGAAAACATAAGCTGTTCAGGTCCTCTCTATCTAACTTCATAAAATTTAAGTAGTCTCTCTAAGTTAGTGGGATAATTCATAAATACATTATTCATGAACATTTTCTGGTCTAAAATCCAATATCCCAAGAGTCAGGTAGCAAAAGTACAAACAATATTATCAAAACGTGGGCAAAGTAGCAATAGCCTTGGTGTACCCATCCCTGGTACAACGTTGTAACTTGCCTGTCAGGAAGCAGTCTTTAGAATTAGTTACTACACACTAGAGGACAGGTAAGCACAAATAAATTTCTAATTTATACCTAGAACAGACAGTGAATGAAATATTTTTTGGTATTTATTAAGTTCTACAGTAAAGCAGAGTTGTTTGTGTAAGCTGTGTTTCGTATTTGTTTCTTAACTTCGGGACAGCAACCTTTATCTTCCAGTTACAATAGAGAGACAAACACTCCTAATGCATTCTGAGAAAATGAATAGTTCCTCTCTTTTTATAGTGTGTTTTTTGGCTTCACCTGATCTTTTAAAGGGTTACAAGTATCTTAACACAACTAATGTCTTGCTAAAACCTCTTTCTTTGAGCCATTATCAAAGTTCGTTTTGCTGATAATATTCTAAAGTTAAGTAAAAACATTTTGCCTGCCTGAGGATAGATGAGGATACACCTTCCCTTAAGTTCATCAGAAGTAATTACCTCCTCGTTTGGGTTTAAAAGGTACAATTCATAAAAATGCAGCTTTATCTCATCTGAAAGCAGTTTCATATGGATTACAGAGTAAGAGTAGGAACAATTTAAGAGCATTGTAGTTGTACTTACCATAGATTTGAAATCCTGAAGAATTCAGCCTCGATCTGGATATCAGTCAATCATTGTAGTTCTCAGTCTGATTTTTCTGCACTCAGCAGGTCACATAAATAATTGTTAAAGCCTTTATATAACTTTTCAGCTGTTCAGGGCTTTCCCTCCTGACATGATCACAACCGAAAGAGTTTGATGTGAACATTGATTTTCATTTGCAACATGTGCCATTTTCATAGCTTCCTGCCAATGCAATTTCCTGTCTGAATTTACTGGGCTTAAGGATGGAAGTATTTTAAAATTTTTAATAAAACTAAATCAAATGAGTATGTATTTTAAGCATTTGGTTTGCAAAGAATCTTGCTTGCCTATATTTAGGTATATTTGAAAGTTATTTTAGAGGGAAAAAACCCCAAAAACTCTACTTGCTCTTTCAGAGAATGTAATGTGGTATAAGCTATAGCCCAGTGCAAATCAATAAACCAATAGAATACTCTCATCCTACTTCTTTTGCCAAACTGCTGCCAATAGCAAGAATAGTATCCCTTTATTCAAGAGTATTTCACAAAAAAGGAAGAGATTCAGAATGAATTCTTGTCTGTTGGGAAAGCACGTCAAAAGGGTGGAATCCCGAGTAAGGGCTGGCTGATGGGACAGATGAGGAGGCTGAGAGGGAGGGCTGATCTCTTTCCTTGAGAAAGATGGCAGAGGGTTCATCTTCAGATGATTAAAAAGCTTGGAAGAGCATTGCAGAGTGAAGTGTGGGAAAAGTCTATGAAAAGATCCAGGAGATCAATACCAGATCCATAATATATTTTTGTAAATGTGTGCAGAGATTTGAGAACTGGCCAGCAAGAAACAAGCAGAGTTAACTCTCCAGGATAGTTTTTCTGTGGTCAAGAGTGTCACTGATTGATTTGACAGCAGAAGACAAGAATTATTCTTTCTGGTACAGGGCATAAATAATTGAGGGCGATTCTAGCATCGAGTCAGGAAATCATTGAAATGCTTACTTCACTGTTTTTCCTGTGCAGAGCCTTTCTGAACAGTGGCCTGGTCCAGCCAGCAAACAGAAAGGCATAAAATTTATGCTGCCTATAAGGATTTTTATTTTAAAACATTGCTGTTGGAGGTCTCACCCAGTGTTGTTCTTCCAGGATCATTTGTTAAAATGAACTGTGACAATTTGTTAAATACTGAGGAAAAAGAGATGATATGAGTTTTTGTAAAAATACTACCAAGACTATTTTAATTTATACTGCAAAATATTGATCCCCATTTTTACATGCACAAGGATAAAGTTAGCAATCAAATTAGGCTGCAACAAGTTACCATCAGAGACAACTTTGTAACCAAACAGAAGTAATGTTTATGGAATCAGTTCTGTTTGCTTACTGAGTCTCAATTATGATTTACTCATGTTAGAAAACGTGAAATGCATGTTTTGAAATGCTAGTCCTTATACTAGAGATTGCTTCTAATTTACCATTTCAAATGATAATTATATTTACTAGGCAATACATAGCAGAACACTGTGCAAGGGTATTAAACCTTGAAATGCAGTGATATGAATAGCACACATTACCTTTATGAAAGGCATAAAAAGCATCAAAACTACAGAAACTACCTTGTCATACAAGATTTAAGCATAGCTCAGGGGGAGCAGAAAACATACACCAAATTATCACCAGCATTTTAGCATTCACAAGTTAAGATATTTTTTTTTCACCTCCTACACGTGGCCAAATTTTACAATTTGCATTTGTCTGCACTCATAATGAGCATCTTTATGTTGTGAATGTACATCAGTAACTTAAACACAGCTTGCACACAGTTTCTAAGATGCTTAAGTTGCAGAAAAAGTCAGTTTAAAGAACTTTTTATCTCTGTGCTTATCCTGTCATAGATATGATTTGTTTTTTAAAATAGTGCAAATCCTGGCTTGTCTAGCACAGTGCCAGAACTGGTAACTGACATTCTTTAAATTTAAATTAAAAAGAGAATGAAGCTGGAATAGAAATGTCATTGATAACTATTCAACTCCATCTAGTAAATACTTCTGAACTTGATATTCCATAATTTAAATGGGGTGCAGGCTGCCAGATCAGGTCTTTATCATTCTAGTTCTAAAAATAGGGACAGGAAAGGAGAGGCAGGAACACATTTTCCTTGCACTTAAGAAGGAGTGGGAGCAAATTCAAGTGATTTTCAAAGTATCTTGCTGTTCAGCTCTCCTGTGATTGCACTTCTAATGTAAAATCTTGCTTTGAATTAATTTGATTTGGAGTTTCATTTTACCAACAGATGTGAGTCATTGTAAGATGCTCATTAGCAAAAGCTTTTCCTAACAAAGATAAAATAATCGTTACAAGTCAGCAATTAAAAAGAAGCTTGAGAGACTGCCAGGAATGCAGTGACATTTGATCCTGACTTTGCAAATCAGTGCATCCTTACCCACTGGTTTTATAATGATAACAGTGAAGTCTCAACAGCATCCTTTAACACATTTCCAAAATCAGCCTCTACTTTTATGCACCACAGGAACAGATGCCAATTTCCATGAAAATCTAAACAAAGCATTTTCAACTGCTCAACTGAGGCATGGGATTTTTTTTCTGGTTGTCTGTTGATATTCCGTGGTAGCCAGGAGGGTTCTTTCTTGACAAGGGGATAGTGTAGGTTCCACCTTCCTTTTTTTCTTTCTTAACAGTGTTACAGCCCTGTGAGAGTTTTTCAGTCACTGGGAAAGTACTGCTAATAAGATCAAAGTAGTTAAGTGATTTTATTATAATTTCCATGCCATTTTATGGGAGGAGTTTAAAAATATGAAAAATGTTGCACTTAAAAACATTTAATGATGTATATTCAACAATGAATGGTACCAGAAACAAGAGAAACTAATTTGTTTTATGAACTGGCTGGAGTTTTCACTCAAAGGGAGAGAGATCTTTTTTGGGCAGTGACAGACAAGTCTTAACACTAGCAAAAACCCCCAAACCCTAAACTGGAGTAGATAAATATTGCAAACAATGGTCTGGCACAGTGCAGACAATGAACAAGAGAAGTTTCTTAGTCTCTGGTCCTGTCTATTGAACGAAGAAATGAACACTGGCTTTGTACTAACTGTTAGCTAAGCTGTCAGCATGGATTATCATCTCTGTACTCTGCCTTTCTACAGGTTTGTTTTTAGTTTGTGTGGAGGTTGGTGGTGGTTTTATTGCCTGTTGGACAGGCTCAGTGGCTACACCTGATCATGCAGTAATGCATATTGAATGCTGATATACTGAGTGTTTTGTATAAAACATGGAGTAACTTAGATTAAGAAAGCCCAAATCCTTCCCCCTATGGAGCCTGCATTTACTGTAGATATTTATCAGAATAAATTGAGCTTTGGTGCATGAAGCTTTCAAGCGCAGAAAAAACCCCAACCAGATAACTAACCAAAAGACCTTGATAATTTATATTGTTGTCTGACAAGGAGTGTTCATGAAAGATTGTCAGGCTTAAGTCTCATCTATAGAATGTTCTTATTTCTTTTGCTGCAGCCTCAGTATTCAAGTCTACAGTTTAAAAAGTAATTTAATAGAATTGATTTAAAATATATTACTTTATGGTTTTCATAGGTTACTGTTCTGCAGTACTGGAGAACAAAAAAAAAGAAATGTGTATTTTTTAGTATATTTTGCATAACACTGAGTCTTCCAGTCCAAAGCCTCCTGTTAGTTTTCCATTCTAGGCACAGAATATGGTTACTTGGACTTTGTTTCAGAGGTGCTTTGCAGCCAATGTATTTGTGACAAAATTTTCTTCTCTTTTTAGAGAAATGCCTGCAGCACTTCTTGGTGCCATTAGACAGGAGCTATATAGTAAAGGTGTTTTGGAATAGTCAGGAATGAACCAGTACAGAATTCCAGCACTACCTCCATGGATTACTCTCCATGTATGTCGTTACTGCTGACTCTGATGTGATCCCCTGGTGCAGCTGCGAGTGAGCAGTGGAACCCTGGGCATACAACCCATTGTTCCTGCCAGGAAAAATAAGGCCATGTGGCCAGGAAAAATGCTCAGCCACCACTGCAGAATATTGCCTGCTGCTCTCAGCTGGAGCAGCAGCAGAGCCCAGGCACTAAATGCAGCTCCCTGCTTGTCCCCTTCTGTGTTCCTGTTCCCCCATGGCACCAGCCAGAGCAACACCATACTCGTGGTGTCTCCACAATCCATTTGCTACTGTCACAGAGCTCAGCAAACATTTGTTGCTAACAGCACCTATATGTTGGTTTCAAAAAGAAAAAGTTATTTGAGGAGATTATATCAAAAAAATTCTGATATATCCTTCCATACACTTTTCCAGATGCTAAGGTTAAGCTGTTACTATTCAAAGAAAAAAGCAAGTGGACTACAGTAAGCATGTCTGTTATCAGAAGGAAGCCTTTTCAGATAGCAGATCAAACTAAATCTTATTTACATTCACTTACAGCTGTGATTGTATTGATTATGATTTTTATAAGGAATGTCTTCTACTTTCATGAATTTGTACCATGATTATTGAGTCTGCTTTAATGTATGAAAGGACTCTATACAAATTTAAAGTCAGTTGATACTGTTTTCTGATGAGAATTTTTGAAAGGAAGTAATTTAGCAACTGTGATCCCAAAACAACAGGAAAAGAGCAATCCATAGCAGTTCATTTCCCAAACATTATATAAATTATATGCTTCTGAGTCCAACATTTAGTACATTATAATACCAAAGAATTACTATTTATTTGATCCCAGAACATTACATGAAAAAATGTAGTCCTTCAGCATTCAAAGATGTAGAGGCCAAAAGCCCAGGCATTGACAAAAAGAAAATGTTGCTCAATGCAAAATAAAGGGCACAATAACAATAAATACAGGAAGATTTTTGTGTGGTATGTTGGTACAAATTAATTTTATAGATGCACTGTCTCTCCTGAAGCTGTGGTAAGTAGAGAGATGATTCCAGTCTCTGACAGCAGCAAGGTAAAATATCCTGACATTCCAAGCGCCTGTAACACACGTTATAGATGCCCCACAATGACAATAAGAGTGTCCCTCTGTCCTTTCAGAGGTACAGAGCAACCCTGGACTGGGCTTTGAGGGCCCCAGCTGGTGCTGACACTGCAGCACTGCCAGCAGAGCCCAAGGTCAGGCTTGGCCTTGCCTGAGCCAGACGTGAGTTAATTCTGCACGGCCTCTCCCAAGACCTCATTTCACTGCCCAGAGCAACAGGACACGTTTGGACAGGAGCAGTGACAAAGGGTTACAGAGTGTAACTTAGTGAGAAGCTCAGATTGAGGGTTTGAAGGGATATAAATCACAATTATTAAAATACTGCAGGAGGGTTGATTTCAGGCTATTAAAAATTCTTCATGATTTTGGTTGCATTGTTCAGTATCTGTTATAAATAATTTGCAACACTTAAGGAAAAAGAAAGCGGCTTCACATGGGATCATGTTGGAACTGTGCCATCAGTAAAGCTGAGCTGTGGTATTTGACAAAAAGCCTTGTGTCAAGGCAAACTAATGACTATTGTTTGACAATTAAAGCTCAGAATTTTCAGGCAAAATAATGGACCATTTTTCTTATTCTACATGCACGTTTCATTTTGGCTCAAGAGGTTAATAGAACAAAAATATCCTTTGTTGAAGGATTCCTTTTTTTCTTTTCTCCTTTGGCCTCATTTACATTACTCCTTCAGTTTGGTATCATGTTCTCAGATCAGCTCTTCTCTCTCTTTTTCTTTTGTTTCTTCCCCCCCAGCCCACACATATGCTTAAAAAAAAAAAAAGAAGGCACGAAAAAGAAAACCAAAACCACTAGAGGCTGGAGCTAATGCTGTTCTGGAAAACACTTCTTTTTTGAATAAGCTATTGCCAGCCAGCCACTTCCTTTCCCCCAACTGTACCAATTTAAGAACAGTGCTTAGGAAAGTTTAGCGAAACATTTTTAAAGTCTGTCTCCTGAATAACCATCCTGTCATAATATTTTAGGAAAATTCAAAGCTGTGTCACATAAACTATAAATATATAAATATATATACTGTTGCTCTCAGATGCTAGGAGGTCTGCAACTACCTGCCTAAGAAAAATCCCCAGGCTGAAATGAATTATATCTCAAAACAGAGACATTTTCTAAATGTTTTATTGCCTGCTTTATTCACAAACAACGTGGGAATTCCTCTGTAGGCCTCTAAGATTAACACCAAATAGGAACAATAACATCTGGCAGCATAAATATAAGTCTGAGTTATGAAGGCATGTCTAATCTTAGAACAGCTCATTCTGATAGAAGAATCAGGAAACTATCCACAACATCACTGCAAACCCATCATTTTTCCTGACATGGTAGCTCTTTTATACAGAGATGACTATGAATACCCATGTTGTTCCTACAGCAGGTTAAGAAATCTATTTTTTCTTTATCTCAATCTGAAAAAACAACCTTTCTGGTAGTGAAGAAATTCTGGTAAACAGAGGAAACTGGCACTTAGAGAAGAAGAAAAAGTATTCTGTGTGTAATCTCCTGGAAGCCCTGTAAAGCTCTCCCCACACAGTGGCAACAAGCTTGTGTGCAGAAAGGTGGTACCTCGGAAACTTGATGGACAATATTCAGAGTCTGGATGCTCTCTGTAGGCCAACCAGTGGGTGCTGCAGGATTGTCAGAGCTGGTTTCAGACCTACATTGCAGAGTTAGTTAAAATCAGTAATTTCAGTTATTTCCCTTCTGCTATCTTCTTGCCTTCCCAAATAATATTATGTTTACAGAACACTGCAGTCTCCAGTGTCAGTATAATAACACGGGTGTCTACTAAACTCCTACTCATTATCCACAACAAAGACAAGCAGGTGCTGAGGGATGTTCAACAGCCATCTGTAACATGCAATACTGAAACTTTGCGTGAAGTCAGGTTTAAAATAGTGTATTTGCATACTCCTTTGAAAGAGTAATGAAGTCACAATTACTCAGTTTGAGGAGTGCATATGTGAGTATCTAAAACCTTCTGATAACTCTCTTCTAGGAATACACTTTTCAAGTATATTTTTGATGGACACCTAAAATGATGATCTAGCACTGTGACAAGTTTTAATGAACAGGAAAGTGCCTGGATGGATGGCTGGTCACACCAGCCAAATGTCCTTTCCCTGTTCGTTTAAGGTATTCCTGGGAAAGACCTTTGCTGTCTGAGGGCTTGCAGTCTAGACTGAATAGATCTGGTCCTTGGACACCCAGCCCCCTCCCATGCTGTGTGGTGTTGTTATTTATGAACAAATGGGCTTCTGCCTGCCTGAAGACAAAGGGCTGCTCTGTGCTAGATGAGGTGCAGACTTCGACAGAGCAATAACGTGACAGAGGCTGCAGCCTCCGCTGCTCAGACCACTGGGGGCTCTGTTCTGGAAGGCCCTCAGTGCCTGCCCTGGAGGCAGGTGAGCAGTCACAGGCAATCCAGCAGAGTGGTGTCAAGTTAGGGGGTGCAGGTATTTACAGAATAAGCCTTTACTGGCTTTGTCTGAGTCTGTTTTCAATGAGTGGGACCACAAACGTTTGACACACAGTTGTGGAAGAACATTCCTGCCTTACCTGCTTCCTGAGCTTTACTCTTTTAAACTGCTACATGCCACCATTCATGCACATGGCTGGAAGGTGAATGAGTTTCTAAGCCTGGCTTCCTTTCAGGTGAAGCTCTGCAGAAAACTAATAATTAAAAAAAAAAAACCCAATGTCATGAAATGTTCTTCTGGAAATACAGAACTGTACATAAATACTTGCAAGTAGAAAGTAATTGTTGGCAAATTCTGCTTCTTGTTTCCACATAAAGGCTACATCACAGTTTCACGGTTTTGCTAACATTTGAGCAATCAGCATCACTGTGCTGCTGCTGGACCTCTGCGAGCCGTGGAGCTCCGGGGCTGGCAGAGCAGCTGCGCTGTCTGTGCTCGGGCAGTGCCGCGGCTGTTCGCAGGGCGGGGCAGGGTCAGTATCCGGGCGGGCAGCGGTGCGGGCAGGGCAGGGTCAGTGTCCAGGTGGGCAGCGGTGCGGGCAGGGCAGGGTCCGTGTCCGGGCGGGCAGCGCTCGGGCAGCGGGCTGGCAGCGCTCCGGGAGCTGTGGGACAGGAGCGCTCCGGGCGCGCTCGGTGTGGCCGCGGCGCCGCGGGGATCGCCCAGCGGGCGCTGCCAGCACAGCTGCGGAGGGTGCACAGATACGGTCCCGGCTCTCGCCCTCAGACACGGACTGCTCCCCTCTCCCGGGGCGCATCGCAGCGCGGC